>OY740785.1:79206317-79436975 GCA_963514005.1 Raja brachyura | reverse complement strand
GAATGTCTACAGAGGTAAAATATATCAAATGAAAAGCTGAAATTAAAAATTGAGAATGTTAAAGTGGTACAGTTTTTATTTCCTCGTACAGATTGTGCCTGGCTTGCTTTTTCCAGCGTTTCCTAGTGTTCTCTACACTTCCATGACTGCTTACCTGTCTCTTTATTTGGAATCTTTATCCATGCCTTTGACCCCTGAACTTCACAAAACCACTACCCTAAAAGGTGTTCATAAGCAAAATACTCCAAATCTTGAAAATCTGTTGTGAAAACTGATTAGGTTTCAATTCACCACCTGTCCAGTATCATTTATGGAGAGGGAAATGACGTGAATTTTATGGGTTAATGCTTATGCATTGCAGCGAAGTTGTGACGCTCTCACAATCATTATTTTGTACAATTGTATCACATTTTGTCTGACAAAGCCCCTGTAAAATTGTTAGGGATAGTTGTGTTTTATTAAGAGATGTGAAGCTAAAATTTGTATGTAAAGGGCCTGTCCCACTGTACGAGGTACTTCATGAGTTCTCCCGAGTTTCCCTTGATTCGAACTCGGAGAATTACGGTAATAGCCGTTCGTAGGTACTCGGGGCTCTCGTGGACATTTTTCACACTGTTGAAAAATCTTCACGAGCTTACTGCGTTTCCCGAGTCCTACCGTTAGCGTTACGAGCTGCTAAGAGACGTCCCGAGCTCCGACGTACCTGCTACGTACATTCTACGTTCTTAACACAAGTTTTGTTTTTTTTGAAACTCGGGAGAGCTCTTGGGTAACTCGTATAGTGGGACAGGCCCTTTAGTCTTCCGTACTTAGCATGAAACAGCAGTTGTAACTGTAATTCTTTCTCTCATACTAATCATGAGCTATAAATTCAAAATAGTGTCAACCAGAGTTCTGAGGCTGATCTTAGAAAGCGACAAGAAAGAATTAACAACCTGCAAGACCATTGAAAACACTGGAAGCACGAGAGACCAGTACCATACAGCAGTTGGAACAGTTCAGCATGCAATCCACAAATCCAAAGATGAACATTATAAACTTGGGTTGGTAATTTTATTGATGTCACAAATGTACATAGCATCTCATGTTATAGGGCTCTCTTACCATCGTTATTCATGATTAAATGGTCGTCTTGTTACATGACATTGTGTTTTATAAGCCTCTCACTTTCTTTTGTGACCTTTTAACAATTTAAATGAAAACTCAATCTAAACATTGTCATAAGATCCAGTCAGAAAGAATACAAATTATGTGACTTTATGATAGAATTTGCTATGCCATGTTGAAGTGCAAGCTTTCCACAATATTTGCCCTCTTATTATCTTACATTGATTTAGTATGGAATAATCCACCTGCCATTGTGAACACTTTATAATTAAGTGACTATAACATTTTCTATCTAAGGTACAATCCATGAGGTTTAAATTAAGAATTTAGCAAAATAAAATGTTGTTGTATACTGGCATGTTGGAACAAAATGTTTTTTTTAGAGTTAGATTTTTATCAGAACTTTATTTCTGTGTAACATGAGGTTCCAAAGTAAAATGATATTGATGCTGAAAATAGTAACTAAGAATAGAAAATGTTATAAATACTCAACAGGCCATATATAAAATAATACAGCAACCATTGTTTTAGGAGAAAAAATTGGTCCATATATTCAGCCCATATTAGACAATAGACTATCTATTCATGGTTCATATTTCCAGCCGCAACTTGGTGTCATAGAAGTATATGACACCAAAACAGGCCCTTTGGTCCACTGTGTCCATGCTGATCAAGTTGGCATACTGATCTAATCCGCTTTCCCTGTATTTGGCCCATAGCCCTCTGATCCCTTCCAATCGATATATCTGGCCAAATGTATTTTTAAGGCCATAAATTGTATCCCCTTTGTTAGCTTCCTGGATTACGGGGTATTAGCTACAGGGAGAGGTTGGACAGACTTGAGGTTGAAGCTACAGTCAGAGGTTGTAGGGAGACGACCTGTTAGAGTGATATAAAATTATGAGAGGCATATATAGTCCAGACAGTGAGAACTTTTTTCCCAGGATGGAAACAATCAAATACTAGAGGACATAGGTTTAAGGTGAGAGAGGCAAAATTTGAAGGAGTTGTGCATGGCGTTTTTTTTTGGGTGGTGAGTGCCTGGAACGTGCCGTTTTGGATGGTGGTTGAGTTAAATACCATAGTGCCATTTAAGAGACTTTTGCTTAGTTACATGGAAGTGGAGGGAATGGAGGGATATAGATTATGTGCAGGTAGAATAGAGGTGGTCCTGGTGTCTTGTTTAGCGTAGGCATTGTGGGTCAGAGGGCATATTCTTGTGTATTGTTTGATGTCCTATGTTCCCCTGACACTTACACCAGATACTGACTACCCTCAATGTCTTGAGGTCCCTCTTAAATCTCTCCCCCTCTAGCCTTAAGCTTTCAGATTCTGGTTTTAGACCTCTATTCTGGTCACCTCTTTCAAAAAATAACTGGCAGATTTGTGACACATGATTTCCCACACTCAAAGCCTTGCTGACTATCTCTAATCAATTCGTGCCTATCCAAATGCTAGTAGATTCTGTCCCTAAGAATCCCTGCCAACAATTTATCTCCACTGACATCAGATTCACCGGCCTCCAGTTCCTTGCCTTACTCTTGCTGCCCCGGTTAAATAAAAGTACAACATTGGCCACCTTCCTGTCTGCCAGAGCTTCATTAATGGCTAAAGTCGATGCAGATTTCTCTGCAAGGGACTTTAATTTCCTCCTGAACTTTTACCAGTTCTGAGGCTACACTTGGTTAGGCTCTGGGGAATTGCTAACCTCAGTGCACTTAAACCTTCAATACCTTCTCCTTGGCAATTCATCTATAATCTAAGACATTGCAAGTGCAAGTGGCCCCATATCAATCAAAGGGAAAACTCTACTTCCAAGAAAGTAGCAAGTAGACCTATTTATTTGAATAATCCCATTTTTAATACCCTGTGTGCATGTGGATTTTTGATGTCAAATACATTCACAAGCAATTATTTTAAACAGTATGGAGCAGGAGCTTGCCATGCGACAAAGCCACTCTGGTAATACGAACGGCCACTGCAACCAAAGACCCAATGCTTGATGCCAATGAGCTTAATGTCAACCTTCCAGTGTAAAGCCAGCATCTAAAATCATGTTGGAACTGGGAGGCTGGTCTAAGTGGAGTGGTTTGGCAGAAGATACATTTATCTTATAATAGGTTCACATTGACACTACTGATTTTATATAGAAGCATTTGAACTTATGCATGTTATAATTGTGATTGTATATCCATAGACGAGAAGAACAGGATGCAAAAAATTCAGTTGAATCCAGAAAGAAGCAGCTGAACAACCTGAGAGCCAGCAGAACAAACCAGTTGAAAAGATTTGGAGAGAGTATGCCAGCATTACTGGAAGCAATAGAAGAAGCACATCGACAGGGTCGTTTCAAGAAGAAACCAGTAGGCCCTTTAGGTAAATTCCAAACCTTGTGCCTTGCTCAAATTTAACTCAGATGCTTCGTGTGTGACATGTATTGTGTGATGAATCGAGATATGTGCCACTGCAAGTAAGAACTTCATTATTCCATTTCAAGACATGACAATAAACCACTCTTGCACTTTAGAAACAGTGGGAAATTAGGAAATGAGCCAATTAACTGGCTGTTATTTTTAAACCATGTATTAAGTATTCAAGAGTAAATAGAAGGCAGTGAGTTGGGATTTAAATATGTTAAGGAATGGTATTGTAAAACATGTCATGTCTTTAATACCTGGTGACCAAATAAAGAAGTGTTTAGCTAATAATTCATATTTGCAAATACTGGAAGAATTTGTAAGAAAATGATTGGTCTTCAGCATTTTATGAACAGGGCTAACCTCCAGGATGGGGCGAGTGCAACACAATTAGATTTAATGCATCTAAAAACAGCAGTTTAGTTGTCAGCGATATATTCATGATGAATTTAAGGAAGAAACAAATTTGGTCTGAACCCTCAATCATTACAAAATGGTGAAAACTGGGAATACAATTAGTAATTTGTTTATTTACCACGTAACTTGGCCGTAGTACATTGTTTCTGCTTTATCATTTTGAACAAATATAAACATTTGCCAGTAAATTTGCAATGCAATTTTTTAATGCAAAGTTTGAATTTGCAGTTATAAGCAATAACTTAATCTATACATAACTAATCAACGGTTAGTAAGTGTACATACGACAGCAATCCCTGTTATAGTTATGGCATTCATTTTTTTTTAAGGCATTGATTGATACACTTGTATATTGCTGCGCACACTAACTGGTGATGTTCTAGTATCTATTTAAGTCAACTTAAGATCTTGTGTAAACCATTTGCTGTTGGAAATATTGCCAGTAAATCTGACCCTCCTTTCACCCACTTTTCCATGCATCTTACTCTCTGGTCCTTGGATACACTTTTAAAAGACCCCTGATTATATTTTTATTTCATTCAATGACCTAGGATATTGTGTCTCTTTTCCATTTCTTCCATTCATTGTTCTTTATCTGTCTACATCATTGTCTTTCTCTTGTTTCCCTCTTCCCTAACCAGTCCGAAGAAGGGTCTCGACTCGAAACATCACTCATTCCTTCTCTCCAGAGATGCTGCCTGTCCTGCTGAGTTACTCCAGCTTGTTGTGTCTATTGTGTCTCTACTGCCTCTTTCAAGAGCAAATTCGATGCAGACCAATATTTACTTGAAATCTTGTAATTTAATGTCGTGCATCTTAAATTGTGGAGCCATTAAGGAGTTCTAATCATCCAAGTGCACTCCCACAGGATCTTCAACTAAAATCCACAATGCTTTATGTCTATTATGCAGCGTAGTAATGTTAATGGAAATTGTTGCAGTAGCTATGAGTGTATTTAGGATTTCTCATTGTTTTGAGATTAACAAATTATTTTTTAAATATTGAATGTTAATTGCTATATGAATATATTTTCTTTTCTTTGCAGGTGCTTGTCTCAGACTAAAATATCCTGAATATGCTTTGGCAGTTGAAAGTTGTTTAAAATCGCTACCGCTTTCATTTTGCTGTGATAATTACAGAGATGAGCAGGTTCTGCAGACTTTGATGTCTCGATACTTCAACTCAGGAAAACGACCCCAAATTAATGTATGCGAATTTTCAAATCAGGTGTACAACGTAAAAGACAGGTATGTTTCCAAGTTTGCTAATTTTGCTAATTTTTGATTGTCACACAGCATGTTGTAAACCGTATACACCTTTGTGTACTTTGTGCCATATATGTATATACTATTTGAGATTCTGTAATAATATTGTACAATAACAGTTGTACATTATACAATATATTGTACAATTTTACTGTACAGTTTGCTGCTTGATCTTTGTGTCTCAGATAAATTCAGCCTGTTAATTAAAACAAGACTAGTTATTACGGAATTATTCATTCTACTCAAGGGAGTACAACATCAATTAAGTTCCACAGAAAGCGTGCAAGAGTCTCTTATTTTGGGGATAACTATGTTGAAATGATTGCAAATAGTCAGTGTTTGATTTTGTGAATTTAAAGAAAAACAATAATTGAATTGCCTCTAATAGAGGCGTAGTTTGCTATTGTATTATTGGGTGAAAATTGATAGTTTTCTTCTTTTTTATTTCTAAACCTTCATTAGGAAACTATAATTGAATTTTGAACATATAATATTTTTGTCATTGCAGAGCTGCATATCATCGTGACTTCCAGACAGTGCTTGATGTTTTGGAAATAGACAATCCAGTGGTGGCTAACTGTTTGGTTGACATGAGGGGTATTGAAAAAGTTCTGTTGATCAGTGTAAGTCTGCCTTTTTGTCTGTTCCAAAATTACAATTGAAAATGTGGTGGTTTAAAAGTTTGGATTTTTAAAAAATACCAGACTATGCAATGTAGAAGATTTATAAAAACCTGCTGTTTTAATATTTTCCATACTTTTAGGCCCAGTGGACAAAAATATATAAGGCATGGCACAAGTTTAATTCTAATGTTGAAAGTTGTGGATCAAATGGAATGTGTGGAATATCATTTATGTACTCATTCAAAACTTTGGCAATTTGTCATATTCCATAATTAATAGGTGGGGCAGCTTAATAAATTGTTTAGTTCCCCTCATTTGTGGTTAGGCTAATTATATTAATGATACTGAAAGCAAGGACAATTATTATGCTACATTCACTAATTGTTGACCATTCTATTGTTTACTAGACCAAGGGGGACCTGTTGGGTCCCGTCCTCTCAACATGCGGCCGGGGGGGGGGGGGGGGGCTGTGGCGTCACACACACATTAACCACCCCCACACACACAGGGGAGGGAGGGGGGAAGGTGAGAGAGAGAGTAGATGGGAGAAGAGGGGGGGGGAGAGGGTGTGAGGGGTAGAGGAGGAGGGGAGCCGGGTGAATGAGGGTGCTGCGAAAAGCGGATAGAGCCGGGGGGGGGGGGGGGAGAGAGAGCCCTAGTACAGGGCCCGACACCAGTAAAAAGCTCTCGGCAGCTCTCGGAAAAGCTGAGCCGAGGCTAGCGTGCATCGACCTCTGAAGCTTTGTGTCTTTTGAAGAACCGGGGGGGTGGGGGTGATGACGTCACTCCTGGAAAACAGTGCCCAGCAGGCAGTGCGTTGAAAATTCTGCGCAGCTTGACATGAGGAGGAATGGCATTGTGACGTCATCCAGCTCGCTTCAGGACGTTGGATTTTAAAAGAATGTCAGATTGGTGAACGATTTTAGTAACTGACCAAGTGCAGACCCATTGGGTCTGTTCCCGTGTGGGAAGGGGGGAACAGAACTGGGGGGGGGGGCGGGGCGGGGCGGCATGTGGCGTCCCACACACTAACTACCCCCCCCCCCCGCACAAAGGCTAACTACCCCCCTTGATATTATATTAATGTTATTAATTTGCTCCTTTTACCCAATAATCGCCCTATCCACTGACGCATAGCCCCCAACTCGCATCTAGAGAGGGAGGGCAGAGCAAAAATGGGGAGGTGACCGAGACAGAAGGACAAGAGGGAGAGGGGGGGAGGAGGGGAGGGAGGGTGGGGGAGGAGGGGAGCAAGAGATGGGAGGGCAGAGAGGGGGGGGGAAAGGGAAGGGGGGAGACAGTGTGGGAAGGATGGGAGGTTGGAGTGGGGGTGGAGGGGAGAGGGAGAGTGAGAGGGGAGGGGCGGGACGGCGAGGCACGGAGCGATCTGAGGACGGTGAAAAGCAGTAGGGGGGGACCAGCCGATCGTGGCTTCCGCCAGCGTGACAGAGCCGGGCGGGGAGACAGACGATCGTCCCCTGTGACGGGTATAGACGAGAGGGGAGAGAAGGCGGAAGGTGAGGGGAGGAGGAAGAAGATCAGTGGGAGGGGGGGGGTGGAGGGGAGCCGGGCTGCCAAATGAAGAGAGAGAAGCGGCTTCTGACTCTGGAAACCCACAGCTGGAATGAGCGCGCGGGGTTTCACGAGCTGCGCCAACAGCGATTGGCAGATTCAGCGCGTGATCCTTTAGCGGAACGGAGCTGTAGAATATTTGTTCTGCAGAACTTACGAGGAGAAGATTCTGCACGAGGAGTCGCTGCCCCGAGATCTGTAGAACAAAGAAGCTATAGCGCAACGGAGCTGTAGAATGTTTGCTCTGCAGAACTTTCTCCATCTTTCTGCGCCTTTAGTCCACAGCGGTGCGGTGGGGGGGGGGGGGGGGGATAGAATAGGCAGGTGGGCCTGGATTTGTGGGCATTGTGACGTCAACAGCTGGCATTGACCAAGGAGTGGATTTCTGGACTCGTAAGTTAAATCCCTACCGTAAAAATCTCTGCGTTTTTGCGTCTGGTTTTCAAGGAGAGACGTTTCACATGCAAAATAACACACGCACGTGGCTGGCTGCCTGCATTGTAGCTAGGCTGGACCACTGCTGGGGTACTGACACTCAGCAAGACTTGAGTAGCAAGGAGTCCTCAAACTATATATGGCTAAGACCCCATTCCTAGAATGTCTTGACAGTATTCAAGTTGAAACAAGGTTGTGGCAGAGGTCGGGGGGAAAAGTCCTTGTCACAGCTTTTAAATATATGATAATTAAAATCGCTCCAAATTAAATCTTGTGCCGTCTGATTGTTGCTGTTGGTACAGAGAAGAATATTTCCCAACATAATGCTGATGAATCCTTGCATACCCATGTTCTCCATTTGTTGGAGCACTTTGACAAGTGAGCCTGCTTGATTTAGGGTTGTTAGACACAAAATGCTGGAGTAATTCAGCATATCTGGAGAGAAGCAATGGGTGACGTTTCGGGCTGAGTCCCTTCTTCAGAGTTGGAGTGGTTCCATGCAACTCTAGGGGTGATTTACCTAGGATTCAAATAAATGACTCATCTCAGTATTCTTCTGAAGCCCCTTCCATCTCAGATGTCAGATTTCAGCCAACTCAATTCACTCCAACTGATTTAAAAAAATATCTAAGAGCACTAGATGGGAGGGAGAAAGTGAGAGAAGGAGGGAGGGGGAGGGGAGAGAGAGGAAGGAGGGAGAGAGAGAGATGGAGCAAGGGAGGGAGAGGGAGGCTTCCAAAATGGTTTCTACATCATCTGGAGCTAAAAGCAAAAAGTTCGCACAGCAGCAAAGAGATGGCAATAAATGCACTGTCAAGTAAGGTGCGTAGAAGACATGTCAATTGGTAGCAAAGTTATGCGTTATTGTATTCTTACATGGGTATGACTACATTAAAAAAACGTTTTTTTCAGCAAAATGGCACTGCGTAAAAATACTGATTTCCTCAGCAAAATGCTGATTTTCTAGTACTAGAATACTGACATGCTCTGACAAAACTTGGCAGCTTGGGTCGAAATTCTGATGCACCCCAACAGAGATGGTCTTGGACTTTCACCAAGGCAGCAACTGTTCAAAGGGGCAGCTTACCAGCCCCCATTCAAGGCAATAAGGGATGGACAATAAATACTACTCTCCATGCCCACACCCAATAATGGTAAAAGAAAGCAGCACACCACCAGGTTTTTTTTTCCGGAAGCACAGCTTGCTTGATTTCAGTCAAGATGTGAAATGTATTTCCTTAGTTGCCATATAGTCGGAAAACAAAATAGCCAGTTCTCTTTTAATCATTCAGCATTTCTTTCAATTCACTATGAACAATCATTTGATTAACAAATTAAATTGCCCAAGTCTATTTTTGTAAAAGCGACTTCTCGTGTTCGCCTGTCGTCAGCCCACAATGTTTTATGAGATGTAAGGTGAGAGCAGAATCAAACTTCTATTGAATATTCTAATTTCAGGTGATCAAGTAACAAACTGCTCTTTCCTCCCCCCTCTTTTCCTGGTATCCCATCTGGATGTATACTTATTTCTCCCACTATCCTGCTCCCTTTATCCTCCTCTTCCCCCAAGTGCCCCAAATCCCCTTCCACCTATATCCGCTTCCGCTTGCTTCGCATTTCAGACCACTTCCCTTCTTATCTCACAACCTTTTTCTTTTTTTTTCACATCGAGCCTTTGTCCACCCATCAACAATATCCACCTATTACTAGCCTGGCTTTGTTCTATCCCCACCTCTCTTCCAGGTTTCTTTCCCCAACAAGAATCAGAATGAAGAAGAGTTCCGACCAGAAACAATTCCTATCTGTGCCCTCTTGAGATGCTGCCTGATCTGCTGAGTTACTCCATTTTTTTTTCCTGTTTGCATCCCTCCATTTCTAAAGTCATCGCAGATATTCATTGCTTCTGTATTGATATGACCAGTAGTCACTTGATCTGCTGGTGCATGTAGGTCAATTTCCCTGCAACGGTCTGTAAAGAAGCATACACCTATTTTGTGTAATTTTCTTTCTGAAAATTTCTGAAGAACTGTTTCCTAATCTTTCAATCTTTGCAGCAAATCTTGAGCAAGACTATCAAAAATGCCTGTTCCTTCCACATCCCAAAGATGTGTGGATTTGTAGGTTAAGTGGCCTCTAAATTGCCTCTAATGTGTAGGGAGTGGATCAGAAAGTGGTTTGCTTGGATTCAGAAAGTGAAAGGGCCTATTTCTATGGTGTATCTCTAAACTAAACAAATGTGCAAGAGGCTCACAAATTGCTTCTGTACCTCTCCTGGGAAATTTACATCCTACAGACACTGGTTATCACCTCAGTAAATGAATTAATAAATTAGAATAGAAATATTAAATTTGAACTTTTAAAATAAAACAAATGCACTTCTAAATCAATATTGTGACAAACATACCCTAATTCTTAAGTTAATTTTCTATGCACAATTCCAGGTACAATGTATGATAATTACATTGCGCAGATAGTATGCACAAATTCCATTATCTATACACATCTTGTGTACAGCTTTTACCGCTAAACTAATGCTTGCAAATCGTAGACGTCGAGATGAATTTATTGCAGATTTATAGATGACATTAGAAACTTAAATATTTGCGATTTATTTTCCCATTTCTAGAACAACAGTAAAGCTCGTGAAGTTATGCAGCAGCAAAGAGCACCCTTAAACTGCAGAGAAGCTTTCACTGCTGCAGGTGACCAGGTTTTTGCCAATCGCTATTACTCTTCTGAAATGGACAGGGCAAGATACTTGGGTAGTGATGTGGAAGCAGAGATCAGGTTTGTAAATATGTAATATTGTGGTATTCCATCCTGTGTGTGTGGTGGGAGGGGGGGGGGGGAGGAGAGGAAGGAGCTTTATGGCAACAAGCCAAAAATATCCTTGCATGTCATTCCTTTCATTTCCTCAGCTTGTCAGTGCTTCTCTGGCCAAGTGCATGTTCAACTATTGTTCAGAATAAGTGCCGATATTTGAAAGCAGCAGATGTGACAGTTGTTTTTTAAATCTTAAGCTAATAGATCATTCCACATTTGGATGAGTGAGAAGTGTATCTGAGCATCTTGCAGTGTGGTTAGTGCTGTAGTTGATGAACCTCAAATGTCATATCAACACACCGGTATTTTGAGTGAGGTTTTCTTGTTGTGACTGCTGTTTTTCATGAAAAGTCTGTGCTTATATTATAACATCCAGGACAAGGGGTCACTGTTTAAGGATAAGGGGTAAGTCTTTTAGGACCGAGATGAGAAAATCATTTTTCACACAGTGGTGAATCTGTGGAATTCTCTGCCACAGAAGGTAGTTCAGGCCAGTTCGTTGGCTATATTTATGAGGGAGTTAGATGTGGCCCTTGTGGCTAAGGGGATCAGGGGGTATGGAGAGAAGGCAGGTACAGGATACTGAGTTGGATGATCAGCCATCATCATATTGAATGGTGGTGCAGGCTCGAAGGGCCGAATGGCCTACTCCTACACCTATTTTCTTTGTTTCTATGTTTCTAACATCCTTGATTTCCTTATTAGTCTTGTATGTAACTTGGGTTTCCTGGCTCTTAATTCCTATTTGTTAATTGTACCGCATTTTTTTGTAGAGCATAATGCGTTGTTGAGTTGAGGTTGTTGGTTATTCCATTCATCGCTTCTTTAGTTGTCAGCTTTCCTCGTGCCCATCTTTAGCCCTTGCCCCGCTCCAGTTCTCCTACTACTTGCCAACATTAGGTTCAATTAGCATTAGCCAGTTAGCCTATCAGAATGCCTTAGTGACTGATGTGGAAGGTAACTGAAGAACCCAAGGGAAATGTTTGTGATCACAGGGGTAGGGGCAACGTGTAAACTCCATACTGACACCACAGAAGGTCAGGGTGGAACCTAGGTGCTTGGAACCTGCAGCGATAGTGTTAACTGCTATATGTCTATGCCACCCAATCGATATAAGTATTTGGATTGGTATAGATGAACTTAGCCATGATCGTGTTGAATTACAGAATAGAGCTGAGGGACTGAGTACTGCTTCAAATTTAGTTAAGTTTGGATGTACAGCATGGGGATGGGCCATTCGCCGACCGTTCACTGGTTCTATATTATCCCACTTTTTCATCCACTGCTTACACATTAGGGGCAATTTTTACAGAGGCCAATTAACCCACAGACCCACATGTCTTTAGGATGTGGGAGGAAACAGGAGCACCCGGTGGAAACCCACACTGTGGAGAATGTGCAAACTCCACACATGCAGCACCTGAGGTCAGGATCAAATATGGGTCTCTGGAGCTGTGTCAGGAAATTTACCAGCTGCCCCACTGTACCGCCCAATTGTTGGTGTAATGTAATATATAATTCTAATCTGTAGATTTGCCTCTAAAGATAATATAGACTCTGATTAATGGGAGGTTAACTGTGGTTTATTGTAGTTTAATGAAGTGGTGTATGGCAAAATGCTTTAACAATACTGTTTTAAAAAATAAAAACTGCCATTGAGGTTCTTTGTGTTACAGTCAGCTGGAATTGGAAGTGAACAATAAAATGGCTCAGGTATCACATTTTCAGCAACAATTGCATTCAGTGGAGGAAGAAATCAAAATAAACGAGACTCATATGAAAACAAAACAAATGCAAATCAGAAAAATCCAGGTTTGTAACACATTAAACGTGACCTTAGTTTTTCCATCAAAAGCAGAAATTTCATAAATTTTTCTTTTTTAGGGGAGTGTGACAAAAATAAAGCTAGAAATCACGGATTTAGAGAATGTGGATGAACCTCAATCTGTGGATATTTCCACACTAGTAAGTGTTTCGTCTATATACAAATTATGTCAAACCTGTATGTGGCAATAACAAATATTCTGAAAAAAGACAATGAATTTTATTTTCATCTGTTAAATGTTGAGATTGACCAATAAGGTTAGATAGGAATTATAACTGACTTCCTTCATCTTGACTTTTAATTCTCATCACAAACCAAAATTTAGGAAGAAGAAATGCAAGACATCTGTCAAAGAATAGAGTCACACAAGGAGAAGTTAGAGCAAGCCAGAAAGAAAATGGATGTACACCGAAAAATACTGGATGAGGCTGAACAGAAATATAAAGAGATGAAGGAAAAGATAAATGTTATAGCTGAAGATGCAGACCCAATAAAGGTGTTTATTGATGGTGGAAAGTTTTAATTTGTTGCAATTTTGTTTTTTTTTAATTTGTTGCAGTTATAATAATAATCTGCGTTATCTCTTACCAGGATGAATTAAGTAAGATCGACGCCGAGGTTGGAAAATGTAAACATCATAAAAGACATTACGAAGAGAAGAAAAGAGAACACATGGATGGGATAGATAAGTTAAAAGAAAATTTGAAAAATAAAGAAACTATTTTAGAGGTAACATTTCTTGTTATCAGCTGCTGAAGCAGTATCATGCACCTGCAAATAACAAAGTTGTCACCTTAAGAAATGCTAACTTCAAAATTTTTAGCTGGTATCTGTTTATCACTTAATCATTCTCAATGCTCGAGACATAGTCAATATTATGTACAGTGCCTCCATAATGTTTGGGACAAAGACCCTAGCGAGGGAAGGCATAGGGACTGATGAGGTAGAGTCACTGTGGATTGAGTTGAGGAATTGCTAAGGCAAGAAGACACTAATTGGTGTTATCTACAGACCCCTAAATAGTAGCCCGGATGTAGGGTATAAGTTGCAGCAGGAGTTAAAACTGGCATGTAACAAAGGTAATGCCACTGTGGTAATGGGGGATTTCAATATGCAGGTAGACTGGGGAAAATCAGGTTGGTTCAAGAAAGAGAGTCTGTAGAGTGCCTCCGAGATGGATACCTAGAGCAGTTTGTAATGGAGCCGACCAGAGAAAAGGCAATTTTGGATTTAGTGTTGTCCAATGAACCAAATTTGATAAGAGAACTCGAGGTAAAGGAACCGCTTGGAGGTAGTGATCGTAATATGATTCGTTTTAATCTGCAATTTGAGAAGGAGAAGGTTAAATCGGAAGTGGCAGTGATGCAGCTGAACAAAGGGGATTATGAAGGCATGAGAGAGGAGCTGGCCAGGGTAGACTGGAAAGGGATACTAGCAGGAATGACGGTGGAACAGCAATGGCAGGAATTTCTGGGCATAATCCGGAAGACACAGGATCATTTAATTCCAAAAAGGAAGAAAGATTCTAAGGGGAGTAGGGGGCAACCATGGCTGACAAGAGAAGTTAGGGATAGAATAAAACTAAAAGAAATGATGTATAACACAGCAAAGAGTAGCCGGAAGCCAGAGGATTGGGAAACTTTCATGGGACAACAGAAGGAAAGAATACGGGCTGAAAAGATGAAGTACAAAGGGAAGCTGGCCAGGAATATAAAGAAGGAAGTAAAATCTTCTTTAGAAATGTTAAGGGAAAAAGAGTAGCAAAGTCAAATGTGGGTCCCTTGAAGGCAGACATGGGTGAAATTATTATGGGGAATAAGGACATGGCAGAAGAGTTGAACAGGTACTTCGGATCTGTCTTCACTAAGCAAGACACAAAAAATCTCCCAGGAGGACAGGCGATCTAAGGGGGTCGAGGAACTGAAATAAATGTTCATTAGGTGAGAAATAGTGTTGGGTAGGCTAATGGGACAGAAGGCTGATAAATCCCCTGGGCCCGGTGGTCTGCATCCCAGGGTCCTCAGGGAGGTGGCTGTATAAATAGTGGACGCATTGGTGATCATTTCCCAATGTTCAATAGATTCAGGATCAGTTCCTGTGGATTGGAGGATAGCTAATGTTATCCCACTTTTCAAGAAAGGAGCAAGAGAGGAAACGGGGAATTACAGACCAGTTAGCCTGACTTCGGTGGTGGGAAAGATGCTGGAGTCAATTATTAAAGAGGCAATAATGGGGCATTTGGATAGCAGTAAAAGGATTAGTCCAAGTCGACATGGATTTATGAAAGGGAACTCATGCTTGACTAATCTTCTGGAATTTTTTGAGAATGTGACAAGTAAAATGGATGAAGGGGAGCCAGTGGATGTAGTGTATCTAGACTTTCAGAAAGCCTTTGATAAGGACCCTCACGGGAGACTAGTGACTAAAATTAGAGAGCATGGTATTGGGGGTAGGGTGTTGACGTGGATAGAAAATTGGTTGGCAGGTAGAAAGCAAAGAGTAGGAGTGATGGGGGTCCTTTACAGAATGGCAGGCAGTGGCAAGTGGAGTGCAACAAGGCTCGATGTTGGGGCCGCAACTGTTTACCATATATATTAATGATTTGGAAGATGGAATTAGAAGCAACACTAGCAAGTTTGTGGATGACACAAAGCTGGGTGGCAGTGTGAACTGTGAAGAGGATGTTAGGAGGCTGCAGGGTGACCTGGACAGGTTGAGTGAGTGAGCAGATGCATGGCAGATACAGTATAATATAGATACATGTGAGGTTATCCACTTTGGTGGCAAAAACAAGGGGGCAGATTATTATCTCAATGGGGTTAGGTAAGGGGGAGGTACGTCGAGACCTGGATGTCCTTGTCACGGGGCGTTGGCATGCAGATACAGCAGGCAGTGAAGAAAGCTAATAGAGTGTTGGCCTTCATAATGAGGATTTCAGTATAGGAGTAGAGAGGTTCTTCTGCAGTTGTATAGGGCTCTGGTAAGACCACGTCTGGAGTATTGCGTACAGTTTTGGTCTCTTAATTTGAGGAAGGACATCCTTGTGATTGAGGCGGTGCAGCGTAGGTTCACGAGATTGATCCCTGGGATGGCGGGACTGGTATGAGGAAAGATTGAAAAGACTAGGCTTGTAGTCACTGGAGTATAGAAGGATGAGGGGGGACCTTATAGAAACATTTAAAATTATAAAAGAACTGGACAAGCTAGATGCAGGAAAAAAATTCCCAATGTTGGGCGAGTCCAGAACCAGGGGCCACAGTCTTAGAATAAAGAGGGGGCCATTTAAGACTGAGGTGAGAAAAAACCTTTTTTACCCAGGGAGTTGTGAATTTGTGGAATTCCCTGCCACAGAGGGCAGTGGAGGCCAAATCACTGGATGGATTTAAGAGCGAGTTAGATAGAGCTCTAGGAGCTAGTGGAATCGAGGGATATGGGGAGAGGGCAGGCACCGGTTATTGATTGGGGACGATCAGCCATGATTGCAATGAATGGCTTCCTCCTGCATCTATTTTCTATGTTTCTATGACCCATCATTTATTTATTTGCCTCTGTACGCAATTTGAGATTTGTAATAGAAAAGATCACATGTGGTTAAAGTGCACATTGTCAGATTTTAATAAAGGCCATTTTTATACATTTTGGTTTCACCATGCAGAAGTGGCAGCAGTGTTTACACATAGTCCCCCCCACCTCCCATTTCAGGGCACCATAATGTTTGGGACACAGCAATGTCATGTAAATTAAAGTAGTCATGTTTAGTATTTTGTTGCATATCCTTTGCATGCAATGACTGCTTGAAGTCTGCGATTCATGGACATCACCAGTTGCTGGGTGCCTTCTCTGGTGATGCTCTGCCAGGCCTGTATTGCAGCCATCTTTAGCTTATGCTTGTTATGGGGGCTAGTACTCATCAGATCCAAACATTATGATGCCCTGAAATGGGGGACTATGTATAAACACTGCTATAATTTCTACATGGTGAAACCAAAATGGATAAAAAATTGCCTTTATTAAAATCTGACAATGTGCACTTTAACCACATGTGATTTTTTTCCTATTACAAATCTCAAATTGTGGAATACCGAGGCAAATAAATAAATGATGGGTCATTGTGGAACATTATGGAAGGCACTGTAATCCCCCCTGCATCTGGTTGCAAATGAGAAGAGTGAATGTGTATTAACAGAAATTAGAATTACTTCTGTCTGAATTTCATTGGTAGTTTGACGTGTCCAGTAGTTTCATCACATTCCTCAGCTGCTTTATGCGTCTGGTTATTGCAGGAGAATACTGCTAAAGCCAAGCAGATTTTTGCAGAACGGATAGATGTCACCAGGACTCCCAAAAGTATTGACATGGAGATCAATCGTCTGAGAGAGAGGATCAACAGAGAACAAGAACGTCATGGGAATAAGGAAGAAATAACAAGGTATTTGTAAAGTCCCATCACAAACATAGGCTTGCATAGAATGGAAGAGCATGTGTTTTTTATTTTGATCCAAGGATGACCCATGCATTTGATAGCTAGGAACCTTTTATCATTTGTTGCTAACCTAAAATGTTAACTCTAATTGGTAATTATACTCCTTAATTGAATATTGTCAACATTTTTTCTCTTAGAATTATGTTCCAGTTTATTTTTCATCATTGAGTTTTTTGAATGACTATCAAAGAAAAAATTATGGGCATGCCCCGTTAAATTTCCCTTTAAAAAATATCCTAGTGTCTGCTAGTTATTTTCGTAAATAAATTGGTAAAGATTTGGAATTGGAAGAAAATTGAATAATTAAGCACTTTGAAATGACAAAAGATGGTTTCAGGAGGAGGTTTAATAAATTGTGTAATAATAATACTAACAGAGTTCATTACTCATAGACAATATTTCTGCAAACGGACTTAAAATAAATATTGTAAAATATTTAATCTTATACTGCAACATAATAATTATGAGAGGAAAAAATGTGTGTATTCATTAATTGAAATGTCAACATGCTCTCATACGAGTGTATGATTTTAATACTAAAATGGACCATTGAATTGGTTATTGTGGACAAACTATTGTCCAAGTGAATGCTTCTTTGGCCTCTGCATATTGTTAGGCTTTGTTTAACTTTTCATTTGCTTTTTGTGCAGGCAGTACTATGATGTTTTGGAAAGATACAAGAATGTCAAAAGCCAAATCAAGAACTTGAAGAGATTTATGCAGCTGCTTGATAAAATAATGGAGGAAAGGCACAAAGCATATAAAATATTTAGGAGGTGATTGATTTATTTAATTTGATACTATTGGGCGGCACAGTGGCGCAGCGGTAGAATTGCTGCCTTACAGTGCTAGAGACCCGGGTTCGATCCTGAATACAGCTGCTGTCTCTACGTAGTTTGTATGTAATTGCAAACCTCTCATCAATTCTCAGGTTACCAATTCTATCGAAAAGAAAAACAGGTGGGCAGAGACGGTGGGGGTAGCTCTGCTGGTAAGGAATTAAATTTGGTCCTTAGCACGGGGTGACATAGGGTCAACAGACAATAGGTGCAGGAGTAGGTCATTTGGCCCTTCGAACCAGCACCGCCATTCAATGTGATCATGGTTGATCATCCCCAATCAGTACCCCATTCCTGCCTTCTCCCCATATCCCCTGACTCCGCTATTTTGAAGAGCCTTATCTAGTTCTCTCTTGAAAGCATCCAGAGAACCTGCTTCCACCGCCCTCTGAGGCAGAGGGTCAGAAGATGTAGAAACCTTGTGGGTAGAGCTAAGAAACTGCAAGGGTATAACTACCCTGATGGAAGTTATTTACAGGCCACCGAACAGTAGCCAGGATGTAGTGTACAAATTACATCAGGAGATATAGTCGGCATGCAAGAAAGGCAATGTTATGGTGGTCATTGGAGAATTCAATATGCAGGTAGACTGGAGAAAATCGTGTTGGTACTGGGTCCCAAGAGAAGGAATTTGTCGAGTGCCTATGAGACAGCTTCATAAAGTAGCTTGCAGTCGAGCCGACATGGGAAAGGACAATTCTGGATTTGCTGTTGTGTAAAGAACTGGGTTTGATAAGGGAGCACAAGGTAAAGGAACCCCAAGGAGGTAGTGACCATAATATGATGAAATTCAGCTTGCAGATTGAGACGAAGATGAAATCACATGTATCTGTATTACTGTTGAGTAAAGATAACCACAGAGGAATGAGGGAGGAGCTGGTTGAAGTTGATTGAAAGGGGACCCTAGCAGGAATGACGGTAGAGCAGCAAAGGCAGGAGTTTCTGGGAATAATTCCGACGACCCAGGATCTTTTCATCCCAAAGAGGGGAGAATGAGGTGACTAGCTGACAAAGGAAATCAAAGAAAGCATCAAATTAAAAGTGAATGCATATAATATTACCAGGATTGGGAAGCTTTTAAAACCAACGGAAGGTAACTGAAAGGGCAATATAGGGAGAAAAGATGAAATATGAATGTAAGCTCGCCGATAATATAAAAGAGTATAGCAAACATTTCTTCAGATACATAAGAGTAAGAGAGAGGCAAGAGTGGGCATTAGACTGTTGGAAAATTACACTGGAGAAGTAATAATGGGGTATAAAGAAATGACAGATGAATGTTTTTTGCGTCAATCTTCACAGTGGAAGACCCGAGCAACGTGCAAGGAAATTCAAGATAGTCGGGGCAGAACTGAGTGCAATTGTTATTACTAAGGGAAGTTGAGAAGCTGAAAGGTCTGAAGGTGGATAAGTCTCCTGGACCAGATGGATTACACCCAGGGTTCTGAAACGAGTAGACATTCTGGAGGCAATAGTGGTGATCTTTCAAAAATCACTGGAGTTAGGAGTTGTCCCAGAGGACTGGAAAATTGCAAAAGTTACTCTGCTGCTCAAGAAGGAAGTGAAGCAAACGGAAAACTATAGGCTGGTTAGCCTGACTTTAGTGGTTGGTAAGATTGCAGAGCCCATTATAAAGGATAAGGTTTCCAAGTACTAAGAAGCTCATGATAAAGTAGGCCAAAGTCAGCATGGTTTTGTGAAGGGGAGATTTTGACTGACAAATCTGTTGAAATTCGTCGAGAAAATAAATAGCAGTTGGTGGATGTTGTTTACCTGGATTTTCAGAAGGCCATTGATAAGGTGCCTCATGTGAATCTGCTAAATAAGATGAGAATCCAGAGTATTAGATGGAAGATATAAGGTTGGCTGAACTGTAGAAGGCAAAGTTGGAATAAAGGGGGCCATTTCTGGTTGACTCGAGTCACGAGTGGTGTTCCACAGGAGTCGATGTTTGGGCCGCTACTTCACGTTGAATATCAATGATTTGGATGAGAGAATTAAAGGCTTTGTGGCCAGGTTTGCTGATGATATGATGATGGGTGGAGGGGCAGGTAGCATTGAGGACACAAGGAGTCTGCAGAAGATTGGGGGAGTGGGCAAAGAAGTGGCAGATGGAATGCAGCGTGGCAAAATGTGTAGTGATAATACACTTTGGTAGTAGGAATACAGGCATGGACTTTTTCTAAATGGGGAGGAGATTCAGAAATTGGGGATGCAAAGGGACTTGGGAATGCAGGCGAGTTGAATCGGTAGTAAGGAAGTCAACAGCAACGGTAGCATTTATTTTGAAAGGATGAGAATATAAAAATAGGGATGCAAGGCTTTGTAAGGCACACTTAACCAACTAAAATACGGTCAGACCGCATTTGAAGTATTGTGAACAGTGTTGGGCCCCATATCTGAGGAGGGATATGCTGGCATTGGAGGTCCAGAGGAGGTTTATGAGAATGATCCCAGGGTTTATTGGGTTAACGTATGATGGGCTCCTTGCGGCACTCCTTACAGTCTAAAAAAAAATTGATTTCCCCCCCAACTCTATCCAATGGCTGGTTCAATCAATGCTAATGCACTTTCCCTTATACCATGAGCTCTAATCTTAGTGCTCATTTTACGTGTCAGCTTGTCAATACCTTCTGTAATTCCAAGTGTACTGCATCTGCAGGTTCCCCTTTATTAATTCTGCTTGTTACATCCTCGGTGTACTCCAGCAAATTTGGTAATCAGGATTTACTCCTTATAAAACTGTATTAATTTGGTTTCATTGCATTAAGCTTCTCTAAATAACTAGCTAGCATCTTGCCCAAACAGATATTAAGCTGCTGTTCACTTGCATCACGATTGATCTGTATCTACCTAAACTTACCAATCCTCATTCTTTATCTGTTTATTACATGCAAATGGTCTATCAATCTCGCATTTGAAATCTTCAAAGGACGTTACTCAATTTAATCACATTAACCTTATAATAGCTCTACATCGCTTCCCAAGGACATTGCCAAGCAAGTTCTCAGGAACCGAATGGCTTGTATGCTGATGGGTTGTTGTTCTACCCATTCCACATCCCACATACAAATTTGATTAGGAAGTCCTCAGCGATCAGATAATGTGCCGCTTATAGGAATGTGAAAGTTGTAGATGTGTTAATATTCGTTTTTTTTAAATGCTTAAATTAGATACATTTCTCTTCGCTGCAAGTATTATTTTGATTCCATGCTATCTCAACGAGGCTACCATGGGAAAATGAGCTTTGATCATAAAAATGCGACTCTTTCTATTGCGGTGAGTTACTTGCACCTTTTTTGAATTTTATATATGTACAAAGAAGTTGGCTCCACAATTCCAGAACAAATGCAAAATGTTGAAATAGGACACAAAAAACTGGAGTAACTCAGCGGGACAGGCAGGATCTCTGGAGAGAAGGAATGGGCGCCATTTTGGGTCAAGGCCCTTCTTCAAATAGTGAAGCTTATATTTAAACTTGGTCTTGAATTTAGTTGGTTAAGTGTGATGACAGCTTCTGGATGTAATCTAGGAATTGGAAGATGTTAAGCCGGATGATTCTGCAGCTAAATTGTGAGCTTATAATTACAAAGAAGAATGGAGTAGCATTGAATCTCGAGTCAAAACAGGAGGAACCTCTATCCCTGAGAAGGGGAAGAGTGTTGTAAGGCTGCAGGATGTTACGGTTGGGAGCAAAAAAACAAGGTTATGAAGGGAGATGATGCAGAAATTAGATGTTGAAATCGAGATATGCATAACTGGAACCCATTGAAAACAATGGGTGCAAGCACTGATAACCATGGGTTTACTGAAGATGCAGTTTGAGGACAACAGATAAAGTATGGATATGTATCTGGAAACGCATCTCTGGTTTGAATGTGACGTCAAGTTTACAAACAATCGAGTTCCGTTTCAGACCGTTGCCTGATCGTGGCTTTGCCTCGTAGCGACCAGCCAATCCATTTGCTCGGTCTCCCAAATGATGGTCCATAGGTATGGGCTTTACATAAGGAGGGCATTAGTAGCCTGAGGAGGATCTGTAAAGCATATTCTTCCTTATGTAGTAATAGATGCTGAATAAGCATTGTGATGGTGGTTGAGAAATAGGGGTTACAAAGTTTGGCAAATGCTGACAGGTAGCAGTAAGAGTCAGGACCAGAAATGGAAACAGAAATGCTGTCCATACACCTCCTCAAGGGAGCCAAGCAGCTCTTCCATGTGACACAGAGGTTCACATGTACTTCCTCTACTTCATCTCCTGCATTGGGTGCTTCCGATATGGCCTCCTATACATCTGCAAGACCAAGCATAGACTGGACAACCATTTCACTGAACATGTGCTAAGCATTTTAACTCCCCTTCCCATTTCAATGATTCAATGGTACTTTTTAGTCATATGTACAGTGAAATTTCTTGTTTGCGTACAAATCAGTAAAAATCTTTTTGGCCCAAGTCGCCATATTTCTGGTGCCTTCTTGTATCCTTCAAGTTCGCACACACTTAATCAAGTATATTCAACGTGCAGTGAGTTCCCAGCTAATATCCCAGCAGTAAGACTAAATGAATTAT
This sequence comes from Raja brachyura, assembly GCA_963514005.1. The sequence continues at coordinate 79,414,600 of OY740785.1, read as the reverse complement.
ATAAACTACCATACTGTGACTGCATGTGAATGCCATCAGTCTGAAAAAGGGTCTCGACCTGAAACGTCACCCATTCCTTCTCTCCAAAGATGCTGCATTACCTGCTGATTTACTCCAGCATTTTGTGCCTATCTTTGATTTAAACCAGCAACTGCAGTTTTTGAGGGACTCCAAAGCAACTTATACTATTTGAATTGATGCATTTTGACTTGTATTGAAGCTTTTTGCTTTACAATTGATTCTCTCAGGGTGATTAGTAAACAAAGCTTTAAATTGTCTTCAATGCTAAGAAATGTTAAGTGGTTGATGCGACAAATGTGTGTTCCAAGTAATTGCACTTTAACTATTTCATTTTATTTTCACTGAATTTCAGTAAAGTAATGCCCTTTAAAAAAATATTGTAGTCAGATTTTGCTCATTTGCTTTGAGAGCATGTAAGGAGTGTATATAAATATCAGTTATGTGAAAACTAATTGTCTGCTTGCTATGCCTGGTGATGTGGACGTTTATACCAGAGGGAAATCCCAAACACCTTTTACACCCATAAAAGTGGCTCAGCAAAATTTATAGGTTCTGCCTTCTTCCAACCACTAAAGTGATGCAAGAAATTAATGATGATCATAATTTACAGAAAAGATTCATGGCATTTAAAAATATCTGCGAAAATCAAACAGACTCTCGGGAAGTTTGAACTTAACTTAGAAAATAAAAATCACATGGGCCGAAAGTTGGATTGAGATTGATGCTTATTAATGGATCCCTCTTACACAATGTATAATAAAATGCCTGATAGTATTAAATGTGCAATGCATTGAACATCCAAATGAAAATGTAAAGCCATTCTGTAAAATTATTTTGAACCTTATGTAAAGAAAATGCGGGAAGCCAATTGGGAATAATCAAAGTTGCAGAGCATGAATCTGCTATTTTGAAGATAAATATTTGTCTAACTTCAGACTAACTTTCAGTTGCAGCATGATCTCCAAAATTCTTCAGATTTATATTTATATTGTTAATTGTTATATTGCTGGGACCCCAGCTATTTACAATATATATTAATGATCTGGATGAGGGAATTGAATGCAACATCTCCAAGTTTGCGGATGACACGAAGCTGGGGGGCAGTGTTAGCTGTGAGGAGGATGCTAGGAGGCTGCAAGGTGACTTGGATAGTTTGGGTGAGTAGGCAAATGCATGGCAGATGCAGTATAATGTGGATAAATGTGAGGTTATCCACTTTGGAGGCAAAAACAGGAGGGTAGACTATTATCTGAATGGTGGCTGATTAGGTAAAGGGGAGATGCAACGAGACATTGGTGTCATGGTACACCAGTCATTGAAAGTAGGCATGCAGGTGCAGCAGGCTGTGCAGAAAGCGAATGGTATGTTGGCATTCATAGCAAAAGGATTTGAGTACAAGAGCTGGGAGGTTGTACTGCAGTTGTACAGGGTCTTGGTGAGGCCACACCTTGAGTATTGCGTACAGTTTTGGTCTCCTAATCTGAGGAAAGACATTCTTGCCATAGAGGGAGTACAGAGAAGGTTCGCCAGACTGATTCCTGGGATGGCAGGACTTCGATATGAAGAAAGACTGGATAGACTCGGCTTGTATTCGCTGGAATTTAGAAGATTGAGGAGGGATCTTATGGAGACTTAGTTCTTAAGGGGTTGGACAGGCTAGATGCAGGATGATTGTTCCCGATGTTGGGGAACTCCAGAACAAGGGGTCGCAGTTTAAGGATAAGGGGGAAGTTTTTTAGGACAAAGATGAGAAAATCATTTTTCACACAGAGAGTGGTGAGTCTGTGGAATTCTCTGCCACAGAAGGTAGTTGAGGCCAGTTCATTGGCTATGTTTAAGAGGGAGTTAGATGTGGCCATTGTGGCTAAAGGGATCGGGGGGTATGAAGAGAAGGCAGGTACAGAATAGTGAGTTGGATGATCAGCCATGATCATATTGAATGGCAGTGCAGGCTCGAAGGGCCGAATGGCCTACTCCTGCACCTATTTTCTATGATTCTATAAATGAGATGACCTATGAAAAGCCACCTATCAGACATGTACAACACAATTGCCTACTGTTTTTTTTCTTGACGGCTATTGTGTCTTATTTCTGTGTCATTGATCATAGATCCAATAGATGCTGAAAGTAGGAGTCTTGCATTAAATTAGGAGAAAATTATATTTTTACCGTGTTACACCTAGTGGGGTGCCGCAAGGCTCGGTGCTGGGACCCCAGTTGTTTACAATATTTATGAACAATTTAGACAAGGGAATTAAATGTAACATCTCTAAGTTTGCGGATGACACAAAGCTGGGTAGCAGTGTGAGCTGCGAGGAGGATGCTATGAGGCTGCAGGGTGCCTTTGATATGTTCAGTGAGTGGGCAGAAGCAGCGCAGATGCAGTATAATGTGGATAAATGTGACGGCAGATTATTATCTGAATGGTGCCCGATTAAGAGAAGGGGAGGAGCAACGAGACTTTTAGATTAGTTTAGCTGCTGGGTGTGCTTGTACGTCAGTCAATGAAAGTAAGCATGCAGGTACAGCAGGCAGTGAAGGAAGCCAATTCGTTGCGATTTGAGTTTAGGAGCAAGGAGGTCCTGCTGCAGTTGTGCAGGGCCCTAGTGAGACCACACCTGGAGTATTGTGTGCAATTTTGGTGAGGAAGGATATTATTGCTATTGTGGGAGTGCAGCGTAGGTTCACCAGGTCCATTCTCGGGATGGCAGGATTGATGTATGATGAAAGAATGGGTCGACTGGGCTTGTATCTGCTGGAATTTAGAAAGATATGAGGGGATTTTATAGAAACATATACAATTCTAAGAGGATTGGACAGGGTAGATGCAGGAAAAATGTTCCCGATGTTGGGGTAGTCCAGAACCAGGGGTCACAGTTTAAGAATAAGGAGTAGGCTATTTAGGACTGAGATGAGGAGAAACTTTTTCACTCAGTGTTGTGAATCTGCAATTCTCTGCCACAGAAAGCAGTGGAGGCTAATTCACTGGATGTTTTAGACAATAGACAATGGACAATAGGTGCAGGAGTAGGCCATTCGGCCTTTCGAGCCAGCACCGCCATTCAATATGATCATGGCAATATGATCAATGTGATCATGGCTGATCATCCCCAATCAGTACCCCGTTCCTGCCTTCTCCCCATATCCCCTGACTCCGCTATTTTTAAGAGCCCTATCTAGCTCTCTCTTGAAAGCACATTTTCAAGAGAGAGTTAGATTTAGCTCTTAGTGCCTAGGGAATCAAGGGATATGGGGAAAAAAGCCGGAACGGGGTACTGATTTTTGGATGATCAGCCATGATCATATTGAAAGGTGGTGCTGGCTCGAAGGGCCGAATGGCCTACACCTACACCTATTTTCTATGTTTTCCCCCTATGCGAGTTTAAATAGTTTTGCACAAGTATTTCACTTTACTCAGTATTTTTTCTTTGTTTCCAGCTAATTTACTTTTCAATAATTTAATAATAATTACTTTGTAATAATGAAACAGGCAAAGCTGGAAATATCAGCAGGTCAGGCTGCAGCTGATGAAAGGTATCAATTGTTTTTAATTGATTTTGTTTTTAATTTGAATTTCCAACATCTTTATATTATATTTTGAAATAGTGTTTATTAAAATAGTGTTTATTTTTTATTTTGACTATCTTCATATTAATGGAAATCTCTTTATTAAAGGTTCAACCTGGTGAGGGGGACAAAGCGGCACTCAGTGACATGCGCTCGCTTTCGGGAGGTGAACGTTCATTTTCAACTGTATGCTTCATCCTTTCGCTTTGGGACACCATGGAGTCTCCCTTCCGTTGTCTGGATGAGTTTGATGTTTATATGGTATGAATATGTCAATAGACAATAACAGTAGGTGCAGGAGTAGGCCATTTGGTCCTTCGAGCCAGCACCACCATTCACTGTGTTCATGGCTGATCATCCACAATCACTACCCCGTTCCTGCCTTCTCACCATATCCCCTCTCTGCTATCTTTAAGAGCTCTATCTAATTCTCTTCAAAGCATCCAGAGAATTGGCCTCCACTGCCTTCTGAGATGGAAAATTCCATCGATTCACAACTCTCTGGGTGAAAACGTTTTTCCTCATCTCTGTTCTAAATGGCCTACCCCTTAATCTTAAACTGTGGCCCCTGGTTCTGGACTCCCCCAGCATCGGGAACATGTTTCCTGCCTCTAGCGTGTCCAATCCCTTAATAAGCCTATATGTTTCAATAAGATCCCCTATCATCCTTCTAAACTGGTATACAAGCCCAGCTGCTCCATTCTATCCAGGTTCGATAGGTTCGATTAAATGCACGGTTACTAAATGTTAACTTACTCCTTGTCTTGACAAACAGCGTAAAATACTGGAGCTTGTCTGTTCCTTGCTTGCAATTATTTCAGGCTCAATCCTTGGAGCCCCCGATTAAATTGTATAGTTTCATATTTAATTTAATTCTTTGTTTCAATGCTTTGGACTTTTGTTGTCTGCCTGACCAGGTGAGTGTTTCCAACATTTTCTGTTTTTATGTTGGGTTTTCAGCTTCTGCAGTTTTGCGTTTCAAGTCCATTCTGGTAGACTGAGTAATTTGAAAACAATCCGAGTAATCTGAAAACAAGAGATTAGTTTATTATTGTCATAAGTACAGAGGTACATCAAAAAGTTTTGTATTGTGTGCTATTCAATCACCGAAAAGAATGTTCATGATTACAATCAAGCCATCCACAGTGTACAGATACAGGATAAAGAAAAACTTTTAGTGCAGTGTAAAGTCCGATTAAAGATAGTCCGAGGGTCTCCAAAGAGGAAAATAGTAGGTCAGGACTGCTCTCTAGTTGGTGATAGGATGGTTCAGTTGCCTGATAACAGCTAGGAGTCCCTGAATCCAAAGGTGTGCATTTTTACCCTTCTGTGCCTCTTGCCTGAGGGGAGAAGGCGGAGTGACCGGGGTCGTCAAGACTCGTCCTTGATTATGCTGGTGGCCTTGCTGAGGCACTGTGAAGTGCAGATGGAGTCAATGAAGGGGAGGTTGGTATGTGTGATGGTCTGGGCTATGTCTGCACCTCGAGGCAATTTCTTGTGATCTTGGAGTTGTTCCCAAACCATGCAGCGAGGCATCCAGATTAAAATGCGTTCTACAGTACATCTGTAGAAGTTGATGAGAGTTGTTGGGAAAATGCCGAACCTAAGAAAGTAGTTGGTGTGCTTTCTTGACCATTGCTTTGATATGGCTGGTCCAGGACAAGTTATTGTTGATATTTACTCCAAAGAACTTGAAGCTTTCAACCATCTCTACTTGTGATCGACTTCTACCTGAAGCCGTTCACAATCTCCTTTGTCTTGCTAGGGTTGACGGAAAGGTTGTAGTTTTTGCACTCGTTTACAAGGTTCTTAATCTCCTTCCTGTACCCAGTCTCATCGTTATTTGATATCTGGCCCACTACGGTGATGTCGTCTGCGAACTTGTAAATTGAGTTTGATTGGTAATTGGCTGCACAATTATAGGTGTATAAGGAGTAAAAAAGGGGTCTGAGAATGCATCCTTGCGGGGCACCAGTGTTGAGGATGATTTGTCACATATCCTCACTGTTGTGGTCTTTTGGTCAGGAAGTCGAGGATCCAGTTGCAGAGGTGAGTGCTGACGCCAAGTTCCACGAATTGGTGTTTGATGAGTTTGGATGGGTAATGATATTGAATGGTTCAATTGTCCTTCTATTGCCATGTGCGAAGTGTAAAGCGCAGTGAAATTATTTTTGTATAAACAGTCCGGTAGTGTATTGCCATACCTAAGCACATCCCCAATTAGCAAATTCTACAGGAATATTCTACTGATCCCGCATACAAGAGGTGCCATGTTTTGCTGCCATTTTCAAAGTCCAGTTTGCGCTCTAATTGTTACAAGCTCCAGGCTGCTGCGGGCCTGCAGCCGCCGCCTTCTTGCATGTGTGGATCGATCTGTGAACCAACATCCTCTCCACACCCATCCACCTTTGTAACCAGGGGATGCCTCCCGCAGCTAACCTTGAGGGCACGGTCGGCCAGACCCCGTTCCCTTTTCTACCTGTCTTGCTCGTTGCCGTCGTGAGATTGCTTTGGATTCATCCAGAAAACAATTAAATTAATGACTCATGCTTGCTTTATATGAGCAACTTTTATTAGGACATAATTTCAAAAATATTGTCATCATATCTTCTAGCTGTTGATTTAATGGAATACCAAAATTTATCAAATAACTTTTTAATTTCCCTGTCATGCATTGCACTGATAGTCTGGATAAAATATAAACAAATCTTTTTTTTTCTTCCCTAACTGCACATCTTTCCCCTTAAATAGTTTTAGTACTTGATTTGAGGGAAGATGAGGTAGTCTTAGGGCACAATATAGTGGGGATTATAATCTCTTCATGTTGTTTCATGGTCTAAAACTGCTGATCATGTTGTTTGTCAAAGTGAATGAAATACAAATTGCTGCACAACATCACAATTTGACGCAATCCCTATGGGCCTGCAAGGAATCTTGGACATGAGGGCCATTTGGGTTAGATTATATCAATCTATCTGCATAGTGTTGTGAAAATAGTGCAAATGGCAGTTTTGGGACCAATCAGTAAAGTATTGAGTCTGATCCAAAGCCTGCTTCCTTTAACATTTTCATTGTCTTACTTGCTTATTAAACTGTGCATTATTTTCATAACTTGAATAAATTTAATTGAAGGTTAAGATTGATAAAGATGCCAAGAGGAAACTTAACCATGTGTTTTTATTTTACCTTTTGTGCAAGTAAATTGTAGGTACCATGAATCTTGCTAAAAATCAGCATGTGTAAACATTATTTGTTACTTGGCCTCCATACACAAGTTTAGAAGCTTTGTAAAATAAACCAATTGACAAACATACCCCAATCCTTTAAGATTAGGTACTTCAAGTACATTATTTCATGCAGGCTGAATACTAATGTCGCAATGGTATGTTTGGCCAATAAAGCAAAATAAAAGAAGAATCAATATTTTAAATATCCTACTAAATTAATTTTTAAATGCTGTGTTATAATAAGCTTGAATCTTACTCAGTCATTTGATTTCTGTATGCAAAGGGACTCCACTAACCCAGACTTATTTTTTCATGAAATTAGTAAATGTAAAGTTTTTTCTTCATTTGTAGGATATGGTCAATCGTAGAATTTCAATGGACATGATGCTGAAGGTAGCAGATTCCCAACGTTATCGTCAGTTCATCTTTCTTACCCCACAGAGTATGAGGCATGTATTCCATTCTTTTGTGTATACAATTGCGACTTTCTATATCACAAACACGCTTATATTTCAATTAGACAATGAAGTATTTTCTTGTAGATTTAGGATTTTTTTCTAATCTTAGCATTCCTCTGTGACAATCATATCTATATACTTTTAAAAGTCTGTGTGTGTGTGTCGGCGGTGTGTGTGTGTTTGTGGGTGTATGTCAGATTTTCCCGCTGATTTCATGGTTCGCCAAAACCACACTTTCAAACCCCGGGAATTTTCCATTTTGCTACACATTACACGTTTACATTCACCAATTCACTCCTCATTACATTTAGACATTTTTATGTACACTTTTTAAAATAAAATCCTTCACCCCCCCCCACACACACTCACTCATTTTGTGGCCTCCTGCTAGCCAGCCACCATAACGGTAGCTGCTGCAGCCCGCTCTCCTCCAAAAATGGCGCAATTTCTTTTCTTTCGCTGGCGATTTTCGCTGCTGCTGCCCGGCTTATTTAGCTGCCGATTTTACTGGCTCAAGCCAAAGATCGCCTCTTCCACCGCTGCTTTTTGCCATGCTCCGAAATGCCCTCCCCTCCACTAATATTTCGCCTCCCGCTGTGCTGTGGACCAAAGATCCAGAGGGAATAATGGCCGCCAGGGCCACCTTCTCACCGCGTGCCCCGTGCGAAGATAACAGCTGCTGCCGCCCGTCTCTCCCCCACTTACGCGCCCCCCCCCCCCCCCCGGGCCGGCTCTGTCACACTGGCGGAAGCCACTATCTCCCCCCCCCCCCCCGCTGCTTTTCACCGTCCTCAGATCGCTCCGTGCCGTGCTGGCGGCTCGCAGGCACACTTGGGACCACGCCCGCCCTCCCCCCTCTCCCCGTACTCGGAGTCTGAAGCGTTCGGGAATCGGTCCTCTGTGATGACCCAGAGATAACCGGCTAGCTCCGGGGGTACAGAGAGGATGCGCCGAGGATGCGAGGCCATGGAGCTGAGGCTCACTCTGAGGCCGACAGCTGCTGGGGGTGGTTGTGTGTGGGGGTGGTTAGATGTGTGTGGGGGTGGTTGGGTAGGGGTGGTTAGTGTGTGTGACGCTGCAAGCCGCGCCCCCCCCCCCCCCACCGCAACCGGGCGTTGGAGGAACAGACCCAACGGGTCTGCACTTGGTTTAGTGTAAAATATTATTTTGTGCAGAAAAAAACGGTGTGTAATAAGATGATTAACAGGTCTTTTAGATTAAAGGGAAATGAAATGTCAAAGGAGGGTGGATGGATAATGTGCCGCTTTTATTTCAGTCAAATTTCCTTTGATTACATTGACTGTATGTCCTGCAAATAGGGAAGCTTTCCATCTCAAAAAATAAATTCCCAAAACCCAGAATGTCGATGTTTTTGTGTTCTGCAGTTGTACCTATATGTTATGCTGCATATCTATAATTTAGAGTTTTCACAGAGAACATTTCTGACTGGAATTCTTTTTTTCATGCTTTGTTTCAGTTCTTTGCCTTCCAGTAGGCTAATTAGAATTCTTCGCATGCATGACCCTGAACGAGGACAGACCACATTACCTTTCCGTCCACTGGATCAAGCTGAAGACTCTGATGAATAAATAGCTGTTAACAAGATTTATCAGAAGCACTAAGTTACATGTGTATGAAGTGTTTAATTGAAGTGTATGTGTGTGCGTATGTGGGTGCTTTTAAATTGACTGATATATCTTGGAGGTGGATAAACATTACCAAAATGATTTTTGTATTAAATTATGTCCCTATCGTTCTTTTACTTGACAGCCAAATTTTACTTAAATTATACCAGTTTATGTTTATAATTCCATTTAGTTCAGAATATATTGATCACCTGTGTGTTCTTTCATATAACCTTTATCGGTATTATAGGTACTTTCCAAAGATTTTTACCAGCTTTTTTATTTACATTGCCTATGGGAAGGGAACAGTTTGATGAGTTTTATTATCTTTCATTGAACAGATAAACTAATACAATAGGTCAATTGTGTAAAAATGTATTTCTCAGTTTCAATCCTTTCATATCAAATGTACAATAAAAAATATTTGCAATTTTTAAAGTTCTGACTTCTATGTAAGAAATAATTTAGAATGCAAAATTGTTTTAAATTAAATTGGTGAAATGGAAAGGGGTAGCACTTAAAATGATATGCATAATAAGTAAGTTTATTGGCTAGGTATTCACATACAAGTAATTTGCCTTGGTACTCCGCCCACAAGTAACAACATGACATACAGTGACAGTTACGAATGACTCAAAAAAACACTAAACATTCATAATAATAAGTCTTTAATGATAAAACACTATTGATCAAGCATGTGAACCAACAAAATACCAGATCAAAGGGAGGCTACAGATTTTTGGCTGTTGAGTAGAGCAACTACTCGTGGATAAAAACTGTTTTTATGTCTGGCTGTGGCAGCTTTGACAATCCGGACTTGCTTTCCAGAGGGAAGTGATTCAAAAACTTTGCGGCCAGGGTGAGAGGGGTCAGAGATGATCTTGCCCGCTTGCTTCCTGGCCCTTGCAGTGTACAGTTCATCAATGGAGGGAAGGTTGCAGCCAATAATCTTCTCTGCTGATCGGACGATTCGCTGCAGCCTCCAGGTGTCGTGCTTGATGGCTGAGCCAAACCAGACCATAATGGAGAAGGTGAGAACAGACTCTATGATGACCGTGTAGAATTGGACCATCATTGCCTGTGGTAGATTGTGCTTCCTCAGCTGCCGTAGGAAATACATCCTCTGTTGTGCCTTTTTGACTGTGGAGTCGATGGTAGCCCCCCACTTAAGGTCCTTGGAGATTATGTTTCCCAGGAACTTAAAAGACTCCACAGATGTGACTGGGGTGTTGTTGATCGTGAGGGGTGGGGGAGCTCTCCTGAAGTCTACAATCAATTCCACTGTCTTATGAGCATTGTGCTCTAGGTTGTTGCGACTGTAGCAGGACGCCAGCTGTGACACTTCCTGTCTGTAGGCAGATTCCTTTCCATCATTTATTTATTTGCCTGTATTCCACTATTGAGATTTGTAATAGAAAAAAATCACATGTGGTTAAAGTGCTCATTGTCGGATTTTAATAAAGGCCATTTTTATACATTTTGGTTTCACACGTAGAAATTACAGCAGTGTTTATACATAGTCCCGTCCCCTATTGCAGTGCACCGTAATGTTTGCGACACAGCAATGTCATGAAAATGAAAGTAGTCACGTTTAGTTTTTTGTTGCATATACTTTGCATGCAATGACTGCTTGAAGTTTGCGATTCATGGACATCGCCAGTTGCTGGGTGTCTTCTCCGGTGATGCTCTGAAGCCTGTATTGCAACCATCTTTAGCTTATGCTTGATTTGGGGGCTAGTCCCCTTCAAATTTGGGTTCAAATCGGGTGATTGACTTGGCCACTCAATAATTGACCATTTTTTAGCTTTGAAAAACTCTTGTTGCTTTTGCAATATGTTTGGGATCATTGTCTTGCTGTAGAATGATCAATGATTTTTGAGGTTTTTGTTTGAACGAGCACATAGGATGTGTCTATACACTTCAGAATTAATTATGCTACTACCATCAGCAGTTGTATCACCAATGAAGATAAGTGAGCCAGTACCTTCAGCAACCATACATGCCCAGGCCATAACAACCACACCACTGTGTTTCAAGGATGAGGTGGTATGTTTTGGATCTTGGGCAGTTCCTTCTCTCCTCCATACTTTGCTCTTGCCATCACTCTGATATAATTTAATCTTTGTCTCATTGTCCACAAGACCTTTTTCCAGAACTGTGGTTGCTCTTTTAAGTACTTGAGACAGGACTGTCTTATGAAGAAAGACTGGATAGACTTGGTTTATACTCTCTAGAATTTAGGAGATTGAGAGGGGATCTTATAGAAACTTACAAGATTCTTAAGGGGTTGGACAGGCTAGAGGGGATCTTATAGAAACTTACAAGATTCTTAAGGGGTTGGACAGGCTAGATGCAGGAAGATTGTTCCCGATGTTGGGGAGGTCCAGGACAAGGGGTCACAGCTTAAGGATAAGGGGGAAATCCTTTAGGACCGAGATGAGAAGGACTTTTTTCACACAGAGTTGGTGGGTCTCTGGAACACTCTGCCACAGAGGGTAGTTGAGGCCAGTTCATTGGCTATATTTAAGAGGGAGTTAGATGTGGCCCTTGTGGCTAAGGGGATCAGAGGGTATGGAGAGAAGGCAGGTACGGGATACTGAGTTGGATGATCAGCCATGATCATATTGAATGGCGGTGCAGGCTCCAAGGGCCGAATGGCCTACTCCAGCACCTAATTTCTATGTTTCTACTTCTTGGCAAACTGTAACCCGGCCATCCTATTTTTGCGGCTAACCAGTGGTTTGCATCTTGCAGTGTAGCCTCTTTTTTTCATGAAGTCTTCTGCAGACGGTCATTGACAAATCCACACCTGACTCCTCAAGAGTGTTTCTGATCATGTCAGACAGATTTTTTATATTTTTATTATAGGGATTTTTCTTTATTATAGAGAGAATTCTTCTGTCATCAGCTGTGGAGGTCTTCTTTGGCCTGCCAGTCCCTTTGTGATTAGTAAGCTCACCAGTGCTCTCTTACTTTTTAATGATGTTCCAAACAGTTAATTTTGATAGCCTAAGATGGCTCTAACAGTTTTATTCTTGTTTCTCATAATGGCTTCTATGACTTTTATTGGCACAACTTTGGTCCTCATGTTAATAAACAGCCATATACATTTCCAAAGGTGCTTCCAAAGGGGGGGGGGGGGGGGGGTACTATGTATAAACACAGCTGTAATTTCCACAATGTGAAACCAAAATTTATAAAAATTGGCCTTTAATAAAATCTGACAATGTACACTTTAATCGCATGTGATTTTCTTCTATTACAAATCTCAATTGTGGAGTACAGAGGCAAATAAATAAGTGATGGGCCTTTGTCCCAAACATAATGGAGGGCACTGTATAATTTGAAGATTGTTTGGTAACAAGCTGAAGGGTTAAGGAATCTTCTGTAGCCCTGGACATTGATGCAGACGTGTGGGGATAGCTGGTCGGCACGGACTCGGTGGGCCAAAAAGCTTGTTTCTGCGCTGTATCTCTAAACTAAACTACATGTATATAAAAGCTGGATTTTTTAAGTTATGAGTAGAGACTGGGTTTGTTTTGTAAGGCATAGATAGGTTAGACAATTAGAACCTTTTACCTAGGATGTAAAATCAAATACCAGAGGGCACAGCTTTAAGGTGAGAGCGGCAAGTTTTTCCATACAGATGATTGTGAATACCTGGAACATGTTGCATGAGTGGTGGATGAGGCAAATATGATAATGGCACTCAAGAGACAGATAATGGAGGGATATGGATCATGTGCAGGCAGGATAAGTGTTGGTCTCAGCTTCCTGTTCAGCACAGACATTGTGGGGCGACAGGCCTGTAATTTCTTGAGCTGTAATTTCATAGGTTTTGCGTATTGATATGTATTTGAGTATAGGAAGCTGCGGGAAAATCTGAAAGTATACAAGATATGGAAAGGCCTAGACTTAGTAGATATAAGAAATTACTCCCTGTAGCAGAGATGTCTAAGAGCAGCAGGCATACTTTTAAGGTATTTGAAAGTTTTTCACACACATTGTGCTTTCCATCTCAAATGCACTGCTTGAAGTATTGGAGGTATCGAGGAAGGTATTTTCACAATATTTAATAAGCATGTGAATCGATCACTTGAATGGACATGGCCTAGTAGGCAACAGACGATGTCCTGGTAAATGGGATGTAGAGGATGGGTACTTGATGGTCAGCTTGGATATAGTGAAGCAAAGGGCTGACCTCTATGTTGGTGACTCTAACCATGAGTCTGACATTAAGAGACAAAGATGTACACTTGTCTCAATTAAATGGGGGCAATGCTGCCTTCTCAATGCGGGGTGGTCAATAATAATAATATCTTTTATTGTCATTACACATGTGGTGTGCCGGTGCTCAGGGTGATAGTGGAGGACAGGTGTGACCCCATTCTCACTGCCTGCGGTCGCTCCGTCAGAAAATTCAGGATCCAATCGCATATCAGTGAGCTGAGGCCTAGCTAGTGGAGTTTGGTGGTGAGCTTGTGGGGATGACTGTATTGAAGGCAGAGCTATAGTCAATGAAGAGCATCCTCACATAGGTGCCCTGCCTTTCCAGGTGGATCAGGACAGTGTGAAGAGCCACAGAGATGGCATCTATTTGCCCTGTATGCAAATTGATGAGAGTCCGATGATGCAGGGATGCTGGATTTGATGTGGAAGAGGACCAGCCTTTCAAAGCGCTTCATTGGTATTGGAGTTGGGGCAACTGGGCGGTAGTCATTCATGTTGGTGACTTTAGACTTTTTTGTCACCGGCACTATGATAGCTGTCTTCAGGCACATGGGGACCATTGCCAGAGATAGACAGGTTGAAGATCCTCGTAAATACCTCCGCCAGCACAGTCTTTTAGTGCCCTACCCTGGACTCCATCCAGGCCTGCAGCCTTGCGTGGATAGATCCTATGCAGAGTGCACTGTACCTCCTGGGTGCTCAGTGGTAAGGCCTGTCCCTCCGTCAAAAAGTGATAGCTGAGGTGTACTGATGAGGACACTGCAGTTTATCTCCAGCTATATCTTCTCATCTACATAACCTCAAAATTTAATAACATAAATCACATGTATTATTCCTTGCGTACTCTATTTTGCGTGTGCATAGAAATCGTTTTTTAAAAAAGTATCTGATTCAAAAGGAGACCCCTGGCCAAAAATGTCATCCATCGTAATTCCAGCATTAGAGCTGGCACTGTGGAGACACATCTTAATATGTGCAGACACACTGTTCTCGGACACATCTTAATATGATTTAATGTAATGAGAGTTTCTGCCTCTACCACCCTTTCAGGCAGCAGGTTCTGGCAGCAGGTTCTAATTCGATATCATCCTCAGAGAAAAATATTGTTCCTCAACTTTCTTTAACGATTCTTACCAATTAATTAACTTTAAATCCATGCCTGCTGAGTGTCTTCCTGCAGGAAAATATATATGTGTGAAAGTAAGCTAGCCAATAGTATGGAAGAGAATAGCAAAAGTTTCTTCAGATATGTCAGGGCTGCCAACTCTCACGCTTTGAGCATGAGAATCACTAATTTGGACAAATTCTCACGCTCTCACGCTCTGTCATGAGAAATTCTGTAATCAACGAACATTTCAAAACTCATATAAACTGCATGGGCCGTGGGTGTTGGAGAGCCGGGGCTGAAGCAGCGGCGGGAACAGACGCCGGGAGCGGGGCTGGCGAGTGTTTGTGGGGCTCACGAGTCGCTCACTGCAGCTCCAGCCATGGAGCAGCTTCAGTGCAAGAGTCCCGGGCCGTTGGAGGTGTCGGAAGCATTGCGCCGCTGCCGTGAGGGTCTCTGTGCCGAAGAGACAGAGACGCTCAAAGGGTGGAAGAGAGAGAAAGAGGGGAAGGAGACAGACAGATGGGGGAGAAAGAGTGAGGAGGGGGAGGGGGAGGTGATAAAAGAGAGAGGGGGAAAAGAAAAATGGGGAAACAGGGGGGGGCAAAGAGAAAGATGAGATAGAGGAGAAAGAGAGAGGGTTCAGAGAGAGGGTACAGAGAGCGAGGGGGAGGGTGAGGTGGGAGGGAGAGTTGGGGGGAGAGAGAGAGAGAGAAGGGACAGAGAGGTGTGTGAGAGAGAGGGAGAGAGTGTGTGGAGAGAGCGAGAAGTGGGAAGGAGAGGGGGGAGAGAGAAGAAAGGGGGAGAGAGTGTTAGGGAAAAGGGAGAGGGGAGAGTGAGGTGGGAAGGAGAGAGGGGAGACGGGAGAGACGGGGAGAGAGGGGGGTGAGAGGAGAGGGGGAGAGAGGTGGGAGGGAGAGAGAGAGGGATAGAGAAAGAGGGTTAGAAAGAGAGAGGGGGAGAAAGGGTGATAGAGAGGAAGGGTTGCCAACTCATGCATTGAGCGTGAGAATTACGCATTTCGCCAAATTCCCATGCTGATCACAAATTTCCCACGCTCTGTCATGAGAAATTCTGTGATCAATGAAAATTTCAAAACTAATATCAACTGCATGGGCCACAGGAGTTAGAAGCAGAAGTAGCGGCGGGAACAGATACGGATGGGGAGCGGGGCTGGCGAGTGTTCGCCGGGCTGGCGAGTTGCTTCACTGCAGCTCCGGCCATGGAGCAGCCTCAGTGCAAGATTCCCGGGCTGTTGGAAGCATTGCGCCGCTGCCGTGAGGGTCTCTGTGCCAAATTCACCCAGGTGACTGGCATGGATCAGGCTGCGGCTCGGTGCATCCTGGAGGACAACCAGTGACTGCTGGAAGTAAGTACCAAGCGCTGGGTAGAAATAGCGCAAGATAGTGGACTTCAAATGGGAGTGGTTGAATAAAGCATCCTGCTTGTCTGCTAGATTTTCACTTACTGTAACTGCAAGAAAAATGTTCCCTACGTTGGGGGAGTTCCGAACCAGGGGTCACAGTTTAAGAATAAAGGGTAGGCCAGTTACCAGTTGAGATGAGGACAAACTTTCTTCACGCAGAGAATTATGAATCTGTGGAATTCTCTGCCACAGAAGGCAGTGCAGGCCAATTCACTGGATGTTTTCTAGAGAGAGTTACATTTAGTTCTTGGGGCTAATGAAATCAAGGGATATGGGGAAAAAACCAGGAGGTACTGATTTTAGATGAACAACTATGATCATATTGACGGAGAACACTGCCAGATGTGAGCAGGGAACTGAGGCCAGTTGTCCGTGATGTCTGGATCCCAATGCTCAGCACTTCAAGTTTTGGGGTTGGCTAATGTTATTGATTTGTAATTAACCTGATTTGTAATTAGTTGACAAAACATTAATTTATTATTCCGGAATATCCAGTGGGATGGGATAAGTGTAATATTAAAATGACATGCAAGGTGTCAGGCTGTCTGTCACAACATACAACCCCAATAACCCATTATTTCCTTCAGTTAAATATTGGGAAGGTAGCACTATTGCCATTTGCCACCCAACTATTATGTTTGTTTACCTCACTGACTATTTCTAGACACTCCCCCTCCCCCCACAAATTCCTTTGACAGGTTGAATAAAAATGTCCCCAATCTCATTGTTTTATTAATTCAACACGTAGATGAACATCCTCAAGGAGTGTAATCAGATGGAAATTGATTCAGATGTGATGTTTAAGAACTTGTTCAAAGAAGGGGCATATTTTAAAGGAGTGAAAGATATACCTGCAGGTGAATGTGTGAGGAGGTTATTACTTGTCTTTAGTTTTAGCTTGAACCAGGACATCTGAAGATTCAAAGTTTAATATAGTAATTGTGCTGGTACTGACTCTAACCAACCACATAATGAACATCATCCATTCCGGAGGTTTTATTTTTCCGATGCCTTTTAAAATTCACTTGGATTTCAATCACTTCAATGTAAAAGTAATTGGGAAAGGGGAGCATTGGAACAAAAATTTGCACTTGTTACATATTAAATGTAATATAATAATGTATGCATGTTGATAGGTGCAATCGAAACGAAGATCTTTTTATCATTGTTGTGTTATGAATACCACAGAAAATATTATGTACTCTCAAGATCACATTAAATAGAATATTATTGCTTAAATATATAGTTATTGGACTTTGCATTTCGGAAAAGTCCCAGCTGAGAGGAAGACAGCAAAATACTGAAAATATAGGGGTGAAAATGATTTCAAGTCAGTTTGTTAGGAAAATGAAAGAAATTGTAACAGAATATTTATACAGCTGAGTGAGTATAATTTTATGGATGAGAAATTGTGTTCAACCAATTGATAACTTCTTTGACAAAGTAACTAACATGTTAGATAACAAGGAAGCCAATGGTGTAGCAAATTTTGTTATACATAATTTGGTCTGTGAAGGGCCCCATAAAAGATTGCCGCATTAGATAAGCACCTGTGACTATTTCAGATATTTACAACTTAGAGATTATTTAAATCAAATAGACAGGACTACAGAACTAGTGATCCAGAAACTCTTGATGAATGTTTGAATAAACATCCTAATACAGAAAAATTAATATCTCATATCTATAATATCCTATTAGAAAGTGAGACACGACCCACGGAATTATATAGGCAAACATGGGAAAATGAACTAAGCCAACCAATAATGAAAAATATTTGGGACGAAGGTTTACAACATATACATCAATGCTCGTTAAATGCCAGAAATTCTTTAATACAATTTAAAGTATTATATAGGTTACATTACTCAAAAACGAAATTAAATCGAATCTTCCCACATATATCGCCTATTTGCGAAAAATGTCAGCATTTAGAGGCCAACTTAACTCACACATTTGTAAATTGAATAAAAACTAAAAACTTTTGGACGGAAATTTTTAAGATAATTTCGGAAGTTGTCAACACCCAATTGGATCCCGACTCAAAACTAATAATACTAGGAATATCAGAACAAAGCCTAACACTTACTACACGCCAAAGAAACTTTCTCGACTATAGTATAATAACTGGGAAAAAATTAATATTAAAATTTTGGAAAGGCCCTATAACCCCCACAATTAAAATGTGGATTATGGAAATGTCGGAGACCTTACATTTGGAAAGAACTAGACTTGTCTTAATGGACAAACAAGAACTCTTTGTCAGAATATGGTCTCCATTTATTGACTATTTGAAGGGGTAGAATGGTTCGGCACGGAAAATTGACTGAAGCTCAAACTCAGGATTAGATGAAAAGTTATACTTAATAATTTTCGAACCTATCTCCAATGTTGTATTATTAGTATTAAAGAAGGAACTGCAGATGCTGGAGAATCGAGGGTTACACAAAAAGCTGGAGAAACTCAGCGGGTGCAGCAGCATCTAAGGAGCGAAGGAGATAGGCGACATTTCGGGTCGAGACCCTTCTTCAGACTGGTCAGGGATCAGGGAAACGAGAGATATAAACAGTGATGTGGAAACAGTGATGTGGAGAGATAAGGAACAATGAGTGAAAGATATGCAAAAAAGTATTGGTGATAAAGGAAGCAGGCCATTGTAAGCTGTTTGTGGTGTTAAAATGAGAAGCTAGTGCGACGGGGGGGGGGGGGGGGGGGAGATGGAGAAGGAATGTCAGGGCCAGAGGGCTGAGGGAGAGGTGGGGGGGGGGGGAGGCAGTCTGGGTTAACAGAATTGAGAAAATTCAATGTTTAAGCCCAGAGGATGCAGACTCCCCAAGCGGAATATGAGGTGCTGTTCCTCCAACTTGCGGTGTTGATCACTCTGGCCGTGGAGGAGGCCCAGGACCGAGAGGTCGGATACGGAGTGGGAGGGGGAGTTGAAGTGCTGAGCCACCGGGAGGTCGGGTTGGTTATTGCGGACCGAGCGGAGGTGTTCGGCGAAACGATCGCCCAGCCTCCGCTTGGTCTCACCGATGTAGATCAGCTGGCATCTGGAGCAACGGATGCAGTAGATGAGGTTGGAGGAGGTGCAGGTGAACCTCTGTCGGACTTGGAATGACTGCTTGGGTCCCTGAAAGGAGTAGATGGGGGAGGTGAAGGAACAAGTGTAGCATCTCTTGCGGTTGCAAGGGAAAGTGCCCGGGGAAGGAGTGGAGCGGGAGGGAAGGGAAGAATTGACGAGGGAGTTGCGGAGGGAGCGGTCTTTGCGGAAGGCAGACAGGGGGGGAGATGGGAAGATGTGGCGAGTGGAGGGGTCACGTTGGAGGTGATGAAACTGGCGGAGGACTATCTGTTGTATGCGCTGGCTGGTGGGGTGAAAGGTGAGGACCAGGGGGACTCGGCCCTTGTTGTGAGTGGGGGAATGGGGAGAGAGGGCAGTGTTGCGGGGTATGGAGGACCCATTCCCCCACTCACAACAAGGGCCGAGTCCCCCTGGTCCTCACCTTTCACCCCACCAGCCAGCGCATACAACAGATAGTCCTCCGCCAGTTTCGTCACCTCCAACGTGACCCCTCCACTCGCCACATCTTCCCATCTCCCCCCCTGTCTGCCTTCCGCAAAGACCGCTCCCTCCGCAACTCCCTCGTCAATTCTTCCCTTCCCTCCCGCTCCACTCCTTCCCAGGGCACTTTCCCTTGCAACCACAAGAGATGCTACACTTGTTCCTTCACCTCCCCCAACCACTCCTTTCAGGGACCCAAGCAGTCATTCCAAGTCCGACAGAGGTTCACCTGCACCTCCTCCAACCTCATCTACTGCATCCGTTGCTCCAGATGCCAGCTGATCTACATCGGTGAGACCAAGCGGAGGCTGGGCGATCGTTTCGCCGAACACCTCCGCTCGGTCCGCAATAACCAACCCGACCTCCCGGTGGCTCAGCACTTCCACTCCCCCTCCCACTCCGTATCCGACCTCTCGGTCCTGGGCCTCCTCCACGGCCAGAGTGATCAACACCGCAAGTTGGAGGAACAGCACCTCATATTCCGCTTGGGGAGTCTGCATCCTCTGGGCTTAAACATTGAATTTTCTCAATTCTGTTAACCCAGACTGCCCCCCCCCCACCTCTCCCTCAGCCCTCTGGCCCTGACATTCCTTCTCCATCCCCCCCCCCCCCCCCCCCAGTCGCACTAGCTTCTCATTTTCACACCACAAACAGCTTACAATGGCCTGCTTCCTTTATCACCAATACTTTTTTGCATATCTTTCACTCATTGTTCCTTATCTCTCCACATCACTGTTTATATCTCTCGTTTCCCTGATCCCTGACCAGTCTGAAGAAGGGTCTCGACCCGAAACGTCGCCTATCTCCTTCGCTCCTTAGATGCTGCTGCACCCGCTGAGTTTCTCCAGCTTTTTGTGTAACCCTCGATTCTCTAGTATATTTGCTACACATGAAGATGCGCCACCTGTCGGCATCAAGTGCAGTTGCTGCAGCACGTTGTGAACCACTTTGGAGTTATCCTCCTCTTGGCAGCCGGCGCATGCGCGCTGATGCCCCTGGCCCATCACTCGACGGTTGGCCCCTCGGCGGTCTCTGACGTCACCTTCGGCCGTGCTGTCGTGGTGCGCATGCCCAGTTCCAGGATCCGCCGAGCGCCCGGGCGGCCGGTGAACACTGCGCACGCGCCGCAGCGCGGATGCGGATGCGGAATTTGAACGGAGCGGCGGCGGCGGCTCGCTCCTCGCGTCCCCAGATCCTGTAGCTGTTGGATCTTTGCTCGCGCCTGTCCACAACCGCCTCCACTGAGAGAGGGGGAACGGTACATTGCATTGACGTTGGGAGAGGTAAATGCACCCGCAGCGGAGCCCAGCAGGGGATGCGTAGGGCGGGAGAACGGAGCTCTGGAGGAGCTTGCAGAGACGATGCAAGACATCCCTGTAACTCCCTCATTCCCCTCCTTGCGCCCCAATCAACGACCCCCCCCCCCCTTCTTGCCAGGTGCCAAGCTCCTCTCCTCACCCACCTACACTTGTTCCTGGTAATGAAATGCCTTTTCCATTAAACCTCCAAAATTGCTGCATAGGACTATTTGAGCATCCTGATTTACCTGGGATTTCAGGGTTATTTTTTTATTCTATTTCATTTTTTCTTTATTCATTGACTTTCTTCTGAAATGTAGTCATTGTTTTATTGGCACCCAATTTGATCTTTGCTTATTGAGATGAGAGTGTTGTCAATTAGGGACTTTATGCATTAAAAAAACCACAATCAACAGTATCTGGTTATGCACATTATAAGTACTATATTTGTCTTTTAGTTTTTTAACAGCTGGAATCATGGGCGTTCACTACTTGTGGCAGATTTTGGAGCCTGTTAAAGAAAATGTACCATTGCACAATCTGAAAGGGAAAACATTAGCGGTGGATATGAGCTTGTGGGTCTGTGAGGCTCAGACAGTAAAAGGCATGATGGGAACAGTTATCAAGCCTCATCTCAGGTAACAAAACATCCATAATTACTAAATGATTCATAGCAACACCCGTTTAGGATTTTGATTGAAATCATGTTTAATAAAATATTGACCCACCAGTGTCACAAAGCAATGATATGAAGAATCAAAAATATTCACTTGAATACATTTTGATATTATGCTACTGGACAAACCAAGGATAGTTTGTCCAGTAGATTCTATTCCATTTGAGAAGATAGTAATTCTATATTAATTTTTGGTAGACAAAAATGCTGCAGAAACTCAGCGGATGAGGCAGCATCTATGGAGCGAAGGAAATAGGCAATGTTTTGGGTCGAGACCCTTCGTCAGACTGATGTGTGGGTGGGGGGGGCGGGAAGAAGAAAGGAAGAGGTGGAGACAATGGGCTGCTTGAGAGCTGAGAAGGGGAGGAGAAAGTAGGGACTACCTGAAATTAGAGAAGTCAATGTTCATACCGCTGGAGTGCAAACTGCCCAAGCGAAATATGAGGAGCTGCTCCAATTTCCAGTGGTCCTCACTCTGGCCGTGGAGGAATCCCAGGACAGAAAGGTCGGATTCGGAATGGGAGGGGGGGTTGGATTTGGGGTTGTAAATCCAAAGGATTTCTACAGCTATATTAATAGCAAAAGAATAACGAGGGATAAAATTGGACCATTAGAGAGCCAGAATGGACAGCTATCTGCAGAGCCAAAAGAGATGGGGGAGATATTGAACAATTTATTTTCTTCGGTATTCACCAAGGAGAAGGATATTGAACTCTGTGAGGTAAGGGGAAAAAAGGTAGAGTAGCTATGGAAACTATGAGATTCCAAGAGGAGGAAGTACTGACACGGCTGAAAAATATAAAAGTGGATAAGTCTCCAGGTCCTGACAGGATATTCCCTAGGACATTGAGGGACGTTAGTGTAGAAATAGTAGGGGCTATGACAGAAATATTTCAAATATCATTAGAAACGGGAATAGTGCCGGAGGATTGGCATACTGCGCATGTTGTTCCATTGTTTAAAAAGGGTTCAAAGAATAAACCTAGCAATTATAGACCTGTTAGTTTGATGTCAGTGGTGGGCAAATTAATGGAAAGGATATATAGAGATAATATATATAAGCATCTGGATAAACAGGGTCTGATCAAGAACAGTCAACATGGATTTGTGCCTGGAAGGTCGTGTTTGACAAACCTTCTTGAATTTTTTGAAGAGGTTACTAGGGAATTGATGAGGGTAAAGCAGTGGATGTTGTCTATATGGATTTCAGTAAGGCCTTTGACAAGGTTCCCCATGGAAGGTTGGTTAAGAAGGTTCAATCTTTGGGTGTTAATGGCGGAGTAGCAAGATGGATTCAACAGTGGCCGAATGGGAGATGCCAGAGAGTAATGGTGGATTACTCAGGTTGGTCAGGTTGGAAGCCGGTGATCAGTGGGGTGCCTCAGGGATCTGTGTTGGGTCCACTGTTGTTTGTCATGTACATCAATGATCTAGATGATGGGGTGGAAAATTGAATAAGTAAGTATGCAGATGATACTAAGATAGGGGGTGCTGTCGATAATGAAGTAGATTTTCAAAGTCTACAGAGAGATTTGGGCCATTTGGAAGAGTGGGCTGAAAGATGGCAGATGGAGTTTAATGCTGATAAGTGTGAGGTGCTACATCTTGGCAGGACAAATCAAAATAGGACGTACATGGTAAATGGTAGGGAATTGAGGAATGCTGTGGAACAGAGGGATCTAGGAATAACTGTGCATAGCTCCCTGAAGGTGGAATCGCATGTAGATACGGTGGTAAAGGAAGCTTTTGGTGTGCTGGCCTTTATAAATCAGAGCATTGAATATAGGAGTAGGGAAGTAATGTTAAAATTGTACAAGGCATTGGTGAGACCAATTCTGGAGTATGGTGTATAATTTTGGTCGCCTAATTATAGGAAAGATGTCAACAAAATAGAGAGAGTACAGAGGAGATTTACTAGAGTGTTGCCTGGGTTCCAGCAACTAAGTTACAGTGAAAGGTTGAACAAGTTAGGTCTTTATTCTTTGGAGCACAGAAGATTAAGGGGGGACTTGATTGAGGTATTTAAAATGATGAAAGGGATAGACAGAGTTGACGTGGATAAGCTCTTCCCATTGAGGGTAGGGAAGATTCAAACAAGAGGGCATGACATGAGAATTAAGGAACAGAAGTTTAGGGGTAACATGAGGGGGAACTTCTTTACTCAGAGAGTGGTGGCTGTGCGGAACGATCTTCTAGCAGAAGTGGTGGACGCAGGATCGATTTTAACATTTAAAAGTAAAGTGGATAGGTGTATGGACGGGAAGGGAATGGAGGGGTATGGTCTGAGTGCAGGTAGATGGGACTAGGGGAAAATAAATGGTCGGCACGGACTGGAAGGGCTGAGAAGGCCTGTTTCCATGCTGTAATTGTTATATGGTTAAGTGCTGAGCCACTTGGAGATCAGGTTGGTTATTGTGAACCGAGAGGAGGTGTTGGGCGAAGCGATCGCCATGCCTACGTTTGGTCTCACCGATGTAGAGCAGCTGACATCTAGAGCAGTGGCTGCAATAGATGAGGTTAGAGGAGGTGCAGGTGAACCTTTGCCGCACCTGGAAAGACTGCTTGGGTCTTTGAATGGAGTCAAGCGGGGAGGTAAAGCGACAAGTGTAGCATTTCCTGCGGTTGCAAGCGTTAGTGCCTGGAGAGGCGATGGTTTGGGTGGGAAGGGAGTGGTCTCTGTGGAAGCAGACAGGGAGGAGATAGGAAGATGTGGCAATTGGTGGGATCACGTTAGAGGTGACGAAAATGTCAGAGGATTATTTGTTGTATGTGATGACTGGTGGGGTGGAAGGTGAGGACAAGGGGGACTCTGCCTTTGTTACGAGTCAGGGTATGGGGAGTGAGATTGGTCACGGGGTGTAGAAGAGACCCTGGTGAGAACCTCATATATAGTAGAAGAGGGGAACCCCCGTTCCCTGAAGAATGAGGACATCTCGGATGCCCTGGTGTGGAACACCTTATGCTGGGTGCAGATCAAGAGTTCAAGAGAGTTTTATTGTCATGTGTCCCTGATAGGACAATGAAATTCTTGCTTTGCTTTAGCACACCAGAACATAGTAGGCACGAATACTGAACTGATCAGTGTGTCCATATACCATTGCATAAATATATACACACATGAATAATTCAACTGTGATAATTTTAAACTGAATAATTAAACTGTGGATGCGGTGTAGACGGAGGAATTGGGAGTAGGGGATGGAGTCCTTACAGGAAGCAGGGCGGGAAGAAGTGTAGTCCAGATAGCCATTGGAGTCAGTGGGTTTGTAGTGTACGTCGGTCAGTAGTCTTATCACCTACGATGGAGATAGTAAGGTCAAGAAATAGTAGGGAAATGTCGGAAATGGTCCAGGTGTATTTGTGTGCCGGATGGAAGTTGAGGTGAAATGGATGAAGTCAATGAGCTGTGTGTGGGTACAGGAGGTAGCATCAATGCAGTTGTCGATGTAGCGGAGGTAGAGTTCGGGGATAGGGCCATGGTATGCCTCGAACAAGGATTGTTCGACGTACCCTACAAAGAGGCAGGCATAGCTAGGGTTCATGCGCATGCCCATAGCTACGCCTTGTATTTGGAGGAAATGTGAGGAGTCAAACAAAAAGTTATTAATAGTAAGGACCAGCTATGCTAGGCAGAGGAGACTTTCAGTAGGCGGGGATTGGCTGATTCTGTGGTCGAGGAAGAAACAGAGTGCTTTGAAACCCTCCTGGTGGGGGATGGAGGTGTAGAGTGACTAGACATCCATGGTGAAGGTGAGGGAACGGGCCTAGAAAACGGAAGTAGACGAAGAACTGTCTTGGACATAGGTAGGGAGGGATTTAACCAGGGGGGATAGGATGGAGTTGACTTATGTGGAAATAAGTTTGTCGGACTTATTAATTACAAAAAAATTTTAATGTTTATTTTATTAGAAGCAATTGTACAAGGATAAAGCAATCAGCATAACAATTATACAATTTTCGTACAGCTTCATTTTTAACATTTTATAAACTGATAAATGAATCGGGGGGGGGGGGGGGGGGAGTAAAAATTAAAGAATGAAGAAAGGAAGAGAGATTCAAAAAATAGAGAAGAAAAGACCCCTGAACTGCCAAAAAAGTGAGAGAAAAAAAAGAGAAAAGAAAAAACGGAGATATGTCCCACTATCCTTCCCTTCCCCCCCACCGCTCACCCAACCCAAGCATCGGTATAAATTTGTGTTCAACCATTCTATTGTTGAAGAAATTCATTGAAAGGAGACCATGTTTTGGAAAATTGGTCTGATTTATCAGCGAAAACCAGCCTTATTTTTTCTAAATGTAGTGTCTCAGTCATTTCTGTGATCCACATATTCACTGTGGGAACTGTTATCTTTTTCCAGAATTCAAGTATACGTTTTTTCGCAGTTATTAAGCCGTGGTCAAGGAAACGTCTTTGGAATGTCGTTAACTTAGAGCAGCCCTCTGACATTCCTAAAATTATTAGTTTTGCATCTGACTCCAGTTGAATTTTGAGTGTTTTAGAGATGGTATTGAATATTGCCATCCAGAAAATTTGTTTTTTTATGCAGGATACAAAGGAATGGGTTAAGGTAGCTTCTTGGAGGTGACATTTATCACAGATGGGGAGACAGTTGGAAAAATCTTATTTAATTTGGTCTTTGAGTAGTACAACCTATGCAATATTTTGAATTGTATCAGGCCATGCCTGACATTTAAAGACCAGTAATGTATGTACAGTAGGCTTTCCTCCCATATATCTTTTGAAATAGGTAAACCCAACTCGTCTTCCCATGCTCGCCTATAATTCTCAAATGGGGTATCATTATTTAAGAGAGTGTTATAAATGTAAGATATCAAGTTATTTGTATCGGCATGCCTATACAAACAATCGTCTAATATATCTGGACCCATAAAATGACTTATTAATTTATTAACTTTTGTTCGGAATAAGTTCGGTAGAACATATTAATTTTTGTTTTGTTTAGAGATACAGCACTGAAACAAGCCCTTCGAAGCACCGAGTCTGCACCGACCAGCAATCCCTTCACATTAACACTACCCTACACGCACTAGGAACAATTTAACATTTATACCAAGCCAATTAACCTACAAACCTGTATGTCTTTGCCGTGTGCGAGGAAAACGAAGATCTCGAAGGAAACCCATGCAGGTCACGGGGAGAATGTATAAACTCCGTATGGACAAGCTTCCGTAGTGGGGATCGAAACCGGGTCCCTGGCAGTTGCTCTACTGCTACGCCACCGTGCTGTTGCAGACCGACATTAACACACTGAAAGACATCTCTTTAAATCTTGTTCCTTAGTTATTAATAATATGAAAAGAAAAACAATGTGTCGGTCTTCTATTTGGAAGGGATTCCAGATATTGAAGGGATTCCAAATATTGACTCCAGATATTGAATCAAAATTAGACATGTATTGTTGGGATGGATAAGGAACAGTGACATGGATCTATGATGAAGGAAGTAAAGAGAACAATGTAGAGTTTGTGAAATCCGAATCTGTGGAATGAAAACAATGAAACTAAATACATTGAAGATAATATGTGTAAACAGAAACTAAGAATGAACTCTTAGAAATGTATTTTTCTTCTCTCAATGCAGTATTTAACTGGTACACTATTCAAAGTCATTTCAGAACATTACTTATGCAGTTTATGCCTGTTATTTTCTGATGATAAATTCATATGGTAGGTAATTCTGCTTGTAAGCATAATAATGAAGATGATGAAGCAAACCACTTAAGTGTGTAGAATGGGTACCTGTATTTAATCACATTTAATCTTTCATTGGCATAGTCGAGCAGCGATAGTTGCTGCCATACAGCGCCAGAGACTCGAGTTCGATTCTGACTGGGTGTGCGTACGTAGTTTGTACGTTCTCCCTGTAGGTTTTCTCTGGGTGTTCCAATCCCTTCCACACTCCAAAGATGTACAGGTTTGTAGGTTAATTGGCTACTGTAAATTGTAAAAATTGCCCATAGTGTGTCAGATTGTGTTAGTGTGCAGGGTATTTGCTAGTTGACACGGACTCAGTGTGACGAAGGGCCTGTTTCCACGCTGTATCTCTAATATCTAAAGGCATATTTCTGATATATGAAAGCCAATATTTACAAATGTTCCCATTGTTATGTTGTAAATCATTGATAATTAATTTTTTGCTTTAATTTTAGAAATTTATTTTTCCGTACTTCATATCTCACTTTGATGGATGTGAGACTTATCTTTGTAACAGAAGGTGCCGCACCAAAATTGAAGGCTGACACGATGAGTAAAAGAAATGAGATACGACGTGGCGGGTCCAGAAAGCCAGGGAGTTGTATTGTTCGGACAGGAAGATCCCATTTTAATTCTGTTCTTAAAGAGGTTAGTGTTATCTGAGAGGTACATTTTGGCACCATGACGTGTGGATCCATGAGTGTTATCCCTTTTGTTATCATTAAGGCATTCGATAAGGTTCCACATGGTAGGCTGCTCTGGAAGGTTAGATTGCATGGGATCCAAGGAGAGATTGTTGAATGGATAGAAAATTGGCTTCATGGATGGTGGAAGGTTTAAATCTTCAACCGCCGGCCTATACTAGCCTGAAGCCGCGGTCTCCGGCGGGAAGAGCTGACCCTAGACTTTACCTTGTCTGGATGCCTGCATTGACGGCTGCGGAGGGTTGAGGTCCCGACCACGGGGGAAAGTGGAGGGGGACTGGCAAATGTTTGTGCCTTCCACCACATTGACGAATGCTGTGGTGGATGCTTATGTTACATTTTTATTGTGTATTTGTGTGTTCTTTATTATTGTATGCTGCTGACAAAAGCCCTACAAGGGACAAGTGTTGCGAATTAGCCTTAGCTAAAAACACTATGATGCATACATCAGATGACTGTTTCAAGTGTATCTATGCTTTTGTATATGTCCCTATTAAATAAACCTAGTAATGTTCTATAGACTCAGGATCAGTTCCTGTGGATTGGAGGGTAGCTAATGTTATCCCACTTTTAAAGAAAGGCGGGAGAGAGAACACAGGGAAATATAGACGAGTTAGCCTGACATCGGTGGTGGGGAAGATGCTGGAGTCAATTATAAAAGATGAAATAGCTGCACATTTGGATTGCAGTAACAGGATCGGTCCGAGTCAGCATGAATTTACGAAGGGGAAATCATGCTTGACTTCTAGAATTTTTTGAGGATGTAACTATGAAAATGGACACGGTAGAGCCAGTGAGATCCACGGTAGAGCCACGGTAGAGATGTAGTATACCTGGACTTTCAGAAAGCATTTGATAAGGTCCCACATAGGAGGTTAGTGGGCAAAATTATGGCACATGGTATTGGGGATAGAATGCTGACTTGTATAGAAAATTGGTTGGCGGACAGAAAACAAAGAGTAGGGATTAATGGGTCCCTTCAGAATGGCGGGCAATGACTAGTGGGGTACTACAAGGCTCAGTGCTTCGACCGCAGCTATTTACAATACACATCAATGATTTGGATGAAGGGATTCAAAGTAACATTAGCAAATTTGCAGATGACACAAATCTGGGTGGCAGTGTGAGCTGAGGAGGATGCTATGAGAATGCAGGGTGACTTGGACAGGTTGGGGGAGTGGGCAGATGCATGGCAGGTGAAGTTTGATGTGGTTAAATGTGAGGTTATCCACTTTGGTAGCAAGAACAGAAAGGCCGATTACTATCTAAACAGTGTCAAGTTGGGAAAAGGGGAAGTACAACGGGATCTGGGAGTCCTTATTCATCAGTCTATGAAAGTAAGCCTGCAGATACAGCAGGCAGTGAAGAAAGCGAATTACATGTTGTTCTTTATAACAAGAGGATTCGAGTATAGGAGCAAAGAGGTCCTTCTTCAGTTGTACAAGGCCCTAGTTAGACTACACCTGGCGTATTGTGTGCAGTTTTGGTCCCCTAATTTGAGGAAGGACATTTTTCCTATTGTGGGAGTGCAGCGTAGGTTTACAAGGTTAATTCCCAGTATGGCGGGACTGTCATATGCTGAGAGAATGGAGCAGCTGGGCTTGTACACTCTGGATTTAGAAGCATGAGAGGGGATCTTATTTAGACATATAAGATTGTTAAGGGTTTGGACACGCTAGAGGCAGGAAACATGTCCTTGATTTTGGGGGAGTCCAGTACCAGGGGCCACAGTTTATGAATAAGGGGTAAGCCATTTGGAACGGAGACGAGGAAACACATTTTCTCACAGAGAGTTGTGAGTCTGTGGAATTCTCTGCCTCAGAGGGCGGTGGAGGACGGTTCTTTGGATATTTCAGGAGAGAGCTAGATAGGGCTCTTAAAAATAGCAGTCAGGGGATATGTGGAGAAGGCAGGAACGGGGTACTGATTGGGATGATCAGCCATGATCACATTGAATAGCGGTGCTGGCTCGAAGGGCCAAATGGCCTACTTCTGCACCTATTATCTATTGTCTATTCTCGGACTGGAGGCCTGTGACTAATGGTGTGACTCGCGGATTGGTGCTGAGCCCATTACTGTTTGTCATCTACATTAATGATTTGAATGAGAACGTGCAGGTCAAGATTAGCAAGTTTGCTGATGATACAAAAGTGGGTGATTTTGCAGATAATGAAGATGGTTGTGAAAGATTGCAGGATGATCTGGATTGATTGGCCAGGTGGGCTGAGGAATGGTTGATGGAATTTAATACAGAGAAGTGTGAGGTGTTGCATTTTCTGACATTTAACAAGGGCAGGACCTACACAGTGAATGGTAGGCCTCTGGGGAGTGTTGTAAGACAATGGGGACCCAGCGTGGAGGAACCGCTGTGGTGGGGGGAGAGGGGGGACAAAAGGGGGAGCCGGCGTGCTTTGTAACTTTGTCAGCGCCATAGCTGGCTGCTATTTGTATACATTGTGTATGCAAGCAAAGAAGCTCACTGCCTAGTCACATGTGACAAAGTATTCCTATTCCCAGAGGGATCTAGTAGTGCAGGTGCATGGTTCCTTGAAGGTCGAGTTACAGGTAGATAAGGTGGTCAAAAAGGCATTCGGCACATTGACCTTCATCAGTCAGAGTATTGAGTATAGAAGTTGGGAGGTCATGTTGCAGTTGTATAAAACGTTGGTGAGACCGCATTTAGAGTATTGTGTTCTGTTCTGGGCACCATGATATAGAAAAGATATTGTCAAGCTTGAAAGGGTTCAGAGAAGATTTACGAGGATGTTGCCAGGACTAGAGGGTCTGAGTTATAGGGAGAGGTTGAGTAGGCTGGGTCTCTATTCCTTGGAGCGCAAGGGGATGAGGGGTGACCTTATAGAAGTGCATAAAATCATAAGTTCTAGGTGAAGAGGCAAAGATTTAATAGGAATCTGAGTATCCTGTACCTGCCTTCTCTCCATACCCCCTGACCCCTCTAGCCACAAGGGCCACATCTAACTCCCTCTTAAATATAGCCCATGAACTGGCCTCAACTACTTTCTGTGGCAGAGAATTCCACAGATTTACCACTCTCTGTGTAAAAAAAATAATTCTCAACTCGGTCCGAATAGACTTCCCCCTTATCCATAAACTGTCACCCCTCGTTCTGGACTTCCCCAACATTGGAAAGCAATCTTCTTGCATCTAGCCTGTCCAACCCCGTAAGAATTTTGTAACTTTCTATAAGATCCCCCCCTCAATCTTCTAAATTCTAGCGAGTACAAGCTGAGTCTATCCAGTCTTTCTTCATATGAAAGTCCTGCCATCCCAGGAATTAGTCTGGTGAACCTTCTCTGTACTCCCTCTATGGCAAGAATGTATTTCCTCAGATTAGGAGACCAAAACTGTACGCAATACTCCAGGTGTGGTCTCACCAAGACCCTTTACAACTGCAGTAGAACCTCCCTGCTCCTATACTCAAATAATTTTGCTATGAATGCTGACATACCATGCGCTTTCTTCACTGCCTGCTGCACCTCCATGGCTACTTTCAATGACTGGTGTACCATGACACCCAGGTCTCGTTGCATCTCCCCTTTTCCTAATCGGCCACCATTCAGATAATAGTCTACTTTCCCGTTCTTGCCACCAAAGTGGATAACCTCACATGTATCCACATTATACTGCATCTGCCATGCATTTGCCCACTCACCCAACCTATACAAATCACCTTGCAGCCTCCTAGCATCCTCCTCACAGCTAACACTGCCCCCCAGTTTCATGTCATCCGCAAACTTCGAGATGTTGCATTCAATTCCCTCGTCCAAATCATTAATATATATTGTAAATAGCTGGTTGTCCCAGCACTGAGCCTTGCGGTACCCCACTAGTCACTGCCTGCCATTCTGAAAAGGACTCTCGGACACCTCCTCCTACTTACCCCTGGACCATGACCCCACTGACGAGCACCAGGCCACCATCTCGAGCACCATAACCGGCTTCATCAACTCCGGCTCCCTACCCCCCCGAGCCTCCAACCTCATCGTTCCCCAGCCCCGCACAGCCCGATTTTACCTTCTCCCCAAAATCCACAAACCCGACTGCCCCGGCAGACCCATTGTCTCTGCCTGTTCGTGCCCCACCGAACACATTTCCACATACCTTGACTCCATCCTATCCCCCTTTGTTAAATCCCTCCCCACCTATGTTCAAGACACCTCAGACACTCTCCGTCGGCTCCGCACATTCCGTTGTCCAGGCCCCCATCCTCTCATCTTCACCATGGACGTCCAGTCACTATACACCTGCATCCCCCACCAGGATGGTCTCAAAGCCCTCCGGTACTTCCTCGACCAGAGGAGCAACCCATACCCATCCACTGACACCCTCCTCCGCCTAGCGGAGTTGGTCCTTACCCTGAACAACTTCTCTTTTGACTCCTCCCATTTCCTCCAAACACAAGGCGTAGCTATGGGTACACGCATGGGCCCTAGCTACGCCTGCCTCTTTGTCGGGCACGTCGAACAATCTTTGTTCTCGGCGTACCATGGCCCCACCCCCGACCTTTACCTCCGTTACATTGACGACTGCTTTGGTGTCACCTCCTGCACCCACGCAGAACTGACTGACTTCATCCATTTCACCACCAACTTCCATCCGGCACTCAAATATACTTGGACCATTTCCGACATTTCCCTACCATTCCTTGACCTCACCATCTCTATTGCAGGTGATACACTCCTGACTGACATCCACTACAAACCAACTGACTCCCACAGCTACCTGGACTACTCTTCCTCCCACCCTGCTTCCTGTAAGGACTCCATCCCCTATTCCCAATTCCTCCGTCTACGCCGCATCTGCTCCCAGGATGACGTGTTCCACACCAGGTCATCGCAAATGTCCTCGTTCTTCAGAGAACGGGATTTCCCCTCCCCCACTATAGATGAGGCTCGCACCAGGGTCTCCTCCATACCCCGCAACACTGCCCTCTCTCCCCATTCCCCCACTCACAACAAGGGCCGAGTCCCCCTGGGCCTCACCTTTCACCCCACCAGCCAGCGCATACAACAGATAGTCCTCCGCCAGTTTCGTCACCTCCAACGTGACCCCTCCACTCGCCACATCTTCCCATCTCCCCCCCTGTCTGCCTTCCGCAAAGACCGCTCCCTCCGCAACTCCCTCGTCAATTCTTCCCTTCCCTCCCGCTCCACTCCTTCCCCGGGCACTTTCCCTTGCAACCGCAAGAGATGCTAGGCTGGGCGATCGTTTCGCCGAACACCTCCGCTCGGTCTGCAATAACCAACCCGACCTCCCGGTGGCTCAGCACTTCAACTCCCCCTCCCACTGCGTATCCGACCTCTCGGTCCTGGGCCTCCTCCACGGCCAGAGTGATCAACACCGCAAGTTGGAGGAACAGCACCTCATATTCCGCTTGGGGAGTCTGCATCCTCTGGGCTTAAACATTTAATTTTCTCAATTCTGTTAACCCAGACTGCCTCCCCCCCACCTCTCCCTCAGCCCTCTGGCCCTGACATTCCTTCTCCATCCCCCCCCCCCCCCCCCCGTCTGAGAAGCACTAGCTTCTCATTTTCACACCACAAACAGCTTACAATGGCCTGCTTCCTTTATCACCAATACTTTTTTGCATATCTTTCACTCATTGTTCCTTATCTCTCCACATCACTGTTTATATCTCTCGTTTCCCTGATCCCTGACCAGTCTGAAGAAGGGTCTCGACCCGAAACGTCGCCTATCTCCTTCGCTCCTTAGATGCTGCTGCACCCGCTGAGTTTCTCCAGCTTTTTGTGTAACCCCCGTTTACTCCTACTCTTTGCTTCATGTCTGCCAGCCAGTTCTCTATCCACATCAATACTGTACCCCCAATACCATGTGCTTTAAGTTTGCATACTAATCTCTTATGTGGGACCTTGTCGAAAGCCTTCCGAAAGTCGAGATATAACACATCCACTGGTTCTCCCTTATCCACTCTACTAGTTACATCCTTGAAAAATTCTAAAAATCCCATCTTTAATAACTGACTCTAGCATTTTCCCCACTACCGATGTTAGACTAACTGGTCTGTAATTCCCTTTTTTCTCTCTCCCTCCCTTTTTAAAAAGTGGGGTTACATTAGCTACCCTCCAATCCTCAGGAACTACTCCAGAATCTAAAGAGGTTTGAAAAATTATCACTAGTGCATCCACTATTTCTGGTGCTACTTCCTTAAGCACTCTGGGATGCATCCTATCTGGCCCTGTGGAGTTATCGGCCTTTAATCCATTCAATTTACCTAACACCACTTCTCGACTAACCTGGATTTCACTCAGTTTCTCCATCTCGTTTGACCCCCGGTCCCCTGCTATTTCCGGCAGATTATTTATGTCTTCGTTGGTGAAGACAGAACCAAAGTAGTTATTCAGTTGGTCTGCCATGTCCTTGTTCCCCATGATCAATTCACCTGTTTCTGACTGCAAGGGGCCTACATTTGTTTTAACTAATGCTACCTCACCCGCTGAGTTTGCCCAGCATTTTTGTCTACCTTAAATGTTAACTGGGATATTGCACTAGATATCAGTAAAATTATTGATCCACTAGCAACACCTAATCTGCACCTGGACAATGTGCTTTATACCTTCTAAATGTCTTAAGTTAAAAGTTATTTTTAGTTGTATTTAGGCATGCAAATTTGACATGGATCTTTTTTTAACTTCCATAGTTTTGTTTGATGTTTATAGCTTAAAGAAGAGAAGTACAAAGTTTAGAGATGTGCGGTACAAATATTTATACAGATGTTGGTGAATGCCTGGAATGAGCTGCCGAGGATGGTGGTGGAGGGAAATATGACAGCATTATTGATATTGCTATAAATATGATAGCGGGGGGGGGGGGGGGGGGTGAGTATGTGGATTATGTGCAGGTAGAGAAGAGTTGGTCTTGATATCATGTTCAGCACAGGCATTGTGGGCCTAATTATGTTAATATAAGGAACACCTATACATGTTTTCCAGAGAGGTTGTCTGTACTGCTCTATGTTCTATATGACAAATGCATTTAAATACTATTCATAATGAAAAGGTGACTATCCTTTTAACAAATAGAATTAGAAAAAAATGAACATTGGGTCTGGATTCTTACTGGGAGCTTGTAAGTGATTGGAAAACATGTTTAGTGTTTCGTTTGCTTCATAAATGGAACTGAGTTTTAGTTCAGTGAAATGTTCTAATAGCACAGCTAATATTAATTATTTTGTTTTGGCTTAAAGCCAATTTTTATATTGAAGTTTTTAAGTTGGTGTGCAATAGTTTGTTTGAGGTTCAGGTATACCTGCTGGAAACTATATGATTAATGTATTTATTTTAAATCACCTTGCAATTCAATATTTAATACAGACTGGCCAAATATTCCTGCTGAAATATTGTACATTTTTCTGCAAATTTGATTTCTCTATCTTTGTAATATGTAAATATCTGCTAAAAAAGTACCCTTTAAGTATTGAGTGAACTGAAATTAGGTTATTTTGTTCTTTTTCAGTGCTGTGAATTTTTGGATTATTTGGGTAACCCATGGGTTTGTGCAGCTGGTGAGGCTGAAGCAATGTGTGCCTATCTAAATGAAAATGGATATGTCGATGGATGTGTCACCAATGATGGTGATGCTTTTTTATATGGAGCACAGACTGTGTACAGAAACTTGACTATAAACACAAAGGTACCTCAGAGTTTACATATTGTGGTGACATTAGGAATATCGTTAAATTTTCTTTCTTAAAATTTTGTAGCACATTAAATTTGTAGTACATTGTGGCACATGTGTGTGCTCATGCTGAAATGTATTTCTTGTCTCCAGCTTTTAATCAGCTCAAAAGGAAACAATGGCAAAAATAAACCTATTGGATAAAGAAAGTTCAAGTTCAAAATAATTCCAATCATTAATATGAAATTACCAAAGCGCATGGGAATGAAATACAGATTAGCTAATATAGAGCACACACCACAGGCAGTTTACTGGTATCAGGGCGCGAGGAGAAAGTTCTTGAAAAGCAAGCCGGGAAGCTCATGAGCGCCCGTGACCTCGGAAGACCTCGGGATCTGCAGAACGGAGCCCAATTGCTCGTTCTTTCTGCATCTTTTGAAGAACCGGGGAGGGGGAGGGTGGTGACGTCACTCCTGGAAAACAATGCCCAGCAGGCAGCGCGTTGAAAATTCTGCGCAGCTTGCCGAGAGGAGCAGAGGCTTTGTGACGTCATCCAGCTCGCTTCAGCGCATTAGATTTTAAAAATATCTCAGATTGGTGAACAATTTTAGTTAAAAAACTCAAATCAAATTTTCATATGAGACAATATTCGACATCGTGAGGTAAATCTCTACCGGAATGAGTAAAAATTTCACCATTAGCTCGTTGAGTTTTGGAGAAGATGTGATTCACAAGCGAACAAACAAAAGATCAGATCACAGTTTTATAAGTATACTAGACCAAATGCAGACCCGTTGGGCCTGTTCGCCCAAAGCGCGGTTGCGGGGGGTGGGGGGGGCGGGGGGCTGCATGCATCGTCACACACACTAACCACCCCCACACACACACACACTAACTACCTCCCCACACACATGCTAACTACCCCCCTTGATATTATATTAATATTATTAATTTGCTCCTTTTACCCCATAACGGCTCTATCCACTGACGCATAGCCCCAACTCGCAGGCGTGTCTAGAGGGGGGGGGGGGGTAGCGAGTGAGGGCAGAGTGAGTAGGGGGAGAGAGAGGCAGAGGCAGAAGTGCAAGAGACAGGTGGAGGGGAGGAGGAGAGAGAGATGGGAGGAGAGAGAGAGGGGGATAGGGAGGGGGGAGAGGAGGGAAGGGGATAGGTGGAAGGGAGGGGGTGGAGTGGAGGGGAAAATAGGGTTTAGGGGAGAGAGGGGGGAGAGTGAGAGGGGGATAGAGAGGGGGAAGAGAGGGAGGGGAAGAGAGGGGGGTAGAGAGAAGAGAGGGGGGGAGAGAGAGAGAGGAGTGGGGCGGGTGGCAGCCCGCGGGGGCCAGGAGCGATCTGAGGACCAAAGATCCTACAACGAGCTGCCAAAAGCAGTGGAGGACTGGCCGATTGTGGCTTCCGCCAGCGTTACAAACGATCAGGCCACGGACACGGAGAGAAGGACGTCCCCTGTGACGGGGAGAGGGGAGAGAGGAGGAGAGGGAGGTGGAAGGGAGCCGGGCGAATGAGTAGGCTGTGAAAAGCGGAGAGAGACAGGACCGGCCTGACTCTCTGGAAACCCGCAGCTGAGTGAGCGGGCAGGCAGGGGAGGGGAGTGGCTTCATAAGCTGTGACGGCAGCAAGTAGAAACTTCTTCAGCGCGGGAGCGCCGCTGACCTCGGGATCTGCAGAACAAAGATCCTATAGCGGAGCGGAGCTGTAGGATCTTTGCTGCAGAACGTTCTCGTTCTTTCTGCGCCTTTGTTGGGGAAGCAATTGACCAAATTTATCGGGGGGAAAAGTCGGGGAAACAATTGACCAAATTTATAGAGGAGTGGATTTCTAAAATCACAAGGAAAATCTCTACTGAAATAGGTAAAAAATTCCTTGTTTCGGCGTCTATTACCCACGAGGAGATAATAATGCTAAAATTTACTTCCGACAGTGTTCTCCACAATATATCAGGGAAGAGAGCATCTTAAAATAACCTACCACTTGTGGTATGTTTAAGAAGGAACTGCAGATGCTGGAAAAATCAAAGGTAGATAAAGATGCTGGAGAAACTCAGCGTGTGAGGCAGCATCAGAAACGTCTGAAGAAGGGTCTCAACCCGAAACGTCACCTATTCCTTTGCTCCTTAGATGCTGCCTCACCCGCTGAGTTTCTCCAGCATCTTTTCTACCTACCATTGTGGTAGATCGCTGATTGTGTTCATATGGAATGTGGCTGTACCCTTTTTCCCATACCAACATACACAGTACACTAGGAGAACATAATTATTTCAGTGCTGTTTCTATCCAGCAGTTTGTTTTGTAATTATCTGTAACAATGACACCTTTCGGTGTGGAACAATTATTAAAATGATCTGGGGTATATCATAACTATACTGTGTGGAGTATGAACACTATTTCATTTCCATTTGCTACAAGGCCCATGCCAGATTTTGGAGGATTCAATTTGTTGTCCTGAGTCACGGGGACTGACCATTGATTATGTTATTCTCTATTTAAATAGGATCCCCATGTGGACTGCTACAGAATGTCAGCCATAAAATCCAAATTAGGGCTTGACCGAGATGTGCTAGTTGGTTTAGCCGTTCTGCTTGGATGTGATTACATTCCAAAGGTATGGCTCCATTTAAAGTTCCAATTCCACCCACATTATATGTTGAAATAATGCAATTAAGTTTAAATTAAAGATATGTTTGGATAATTTGTAGTGTTTTGTGGAATATTTTAAAAGATTTTTAATATTTTAGATGAAATGGGTAGTGTAAGTGTCAGAAACGACTCAGAATTTTTGGTGACAGACCCACATAATAGGAAATCTGGTTAAATATATCAAAAGAGGAAATTTAGTTCAAATAAATTTCTTAACAAGTATTATTATGGGTTTATTATTGTCATGTGACTGATCAGTATAAAACTGTTTTCTGTGCTATTTTAGGTAAAACCAGCTATGGAGATATTTTGGGGTAAAAACATCGAGCTTCAAATGCAAAGTTTGGTTGATGTTTTATAGTCTGTCTGACCTGCGATGTGCTGAAGTTGAACTTGGATTGCAAACAAACACAAGTTTAAAGATAAAGTTTTAGCATGATTATCTGCTAATCAAAATTATTTTTTTGCCATTTGCAGAAGACATTATTGTATAATAACAACACAGGCTGCATTTATGCGAGCAGTGTATTACGTCCAGCTTCATTAGTATCTTCCATCAAAAGGCTTGAAATTGGGATGTTCCAATGATTGCACAGTATTCAATTTTATTTGCATTTCCTCAGAAAATGGAGCAAACCATTCCTACATGAAGCAGTCTCTAAAAATGTTTAGGCATTGGCTGATAAATTGTAAGCACTTTTTTTCAGTATACCTTCAAGGGAGACTTCAATCGATCCTCAACACAGAGCTGCCAAGTACGGATTTTCCGTATTTTGTACGGAAATGCGATAAGAATACTGATGTACGATTTTGTGTTGTTAAATACTGATTTTAAATAAGGAGTTCAGTTCAGTCTGAAGATGGGTCTCGACCAGAGACTTCACCCATTCCTTCTCTCCAGAGTCGCTGCCTGTGTCGCTCCAGGTTTAAACAAAGCGCTGTCAGTTTAATGCGTGGGAAGTTAAACGAAGAGCTGTCGGCTATAATGCTGTGTTCTAAATATAGCACTACTGGCTGCAACGCTATGGGCTTTAAACATAGCGCTATAGGCTTTATACATATCACTATGGTCACAGTGCTGTGGGTCACAGGACTGTTCAGGAAAATTCTCGTATAACAATGAGTCTTTGGAATTCTGTTTCTCAGTGGAAATTGAGCCTTTGATTATTTTTCGTGCAGTGGTAGAATTCTGGATAAGCCTAGTGGTGAAAGGTTACCAGTGGGATTGAAGTTACATTGGAATTGGCCTTGATTTTACAGAATAGTGGTTGGCTCAAGGGGGCGTGAGGGAAGGGTGGAGCGAGGGAGGGGTGGAGAGAGGGAGAAGGGGGAGGGAGAAGGGGGGGAGGGAGAAATGGAGAGAATAAAAGAGGGGGGAGAAAAAAGGAAGGATGAGAGAGGGGGGGGAGGGAGGGGGAGAGAGAAAGAGGGGGAGAGGGAGGGAGCAAGGGAGAGAGAGAGAGGCTTCCAAAATGGCTTCTACATCATGATCTAGTGCTAAAAGCAGGAAGCAGCCGTTCAAACAGTAGTATACAGATATTGGCAATGAAACCACTGACAAGTAAGGTGCGTAGAAGACATGTCAATTGGTAGCAAAGTTATGCATTCTTGTACTCTTACATGGGTATGACCGCACATGAACAACATTTTTTTTCAGCAAAATGGCACCGTGTAAAAATACCGATTTCCGCAGCAAAATAGTGATTTTCAGGTACTAGAATACTGAAATGCTCTGACAAAACTTGGCAGCTGTCAACTTGGCAGGTCTGGTCACCATTGATCAGAGAGTTAATTGGACCAGTCACATAAAAAAATAACTACATATAAATCAAAGGCAGGGTATCGTGTGGTTAATAACTTACCTCCTGACACCACAAAGCATTTTCACTATCTATATGTAGTATCTATAGGCACTAGCTAGAAATACGATGAAATATTCTCCGCATTGTTGGATGAGTGTAGTTGCAACGATTCTCAAGTACCTCAATGGCTTCCAGAGCAAACCACTTGATGGGCACCTAATAAACTATGCAAGCATTCATTCCCACCACCACTGGTGCAAGACATAATCCCTGCAAAATGCACCGCAGTTACTTAAAGACAAGATTCCAACCGTATTTCCCAAATCTACATCCTCTACTACTAAGAAGAAAACAGGAAGCAGATGAATGGAAACTGCTTTCTGCACGTTCACCATCGTGATTAGGAAATGTATTGCCTTATTCATCACGATGTCCTGGAAGAAACTACCTAAATACTTCTTCTTGCGAATGAAACATAAAGGAAAGGAATAGTTAGATCTCAAGCCGTGTATTGAGCAGCCAGGTTGTTGTTTCTGCGTCAATGTCTGCCAGGCCCTGAGCTCCATTTGGTGGGTGGTGGAGCGGGCACCCAGAGATGACAAGGTTGGCTGTTTGTTGTTCTGCTCCACATTCACAAGCTGGGCTCTGGCGGAGTCCCCATCTCCACATGCTGGCATTGAAACGCCCAACTCCAGTACGAACTACCTAACTGTACTCTAGGGATTACCTTAAAAAGAACTGCAGTGGCTGAACATGTGGCTCACCACCCTTCTCAAGGGTAATTATGGATGGACAATCTAGATGGGCTTTTTTTTTGGCTTATTTACTTTAGTATAGTTTATTATTCACTCAAAATAATCAGAAGGTTTTTTTTTCCATCGGTATGGAACCTTTTATTTCAGATTGAATTTTAAATTCCCCAGTGGCTATGAGATTTGAGTCCACGTCTACAAATAAGAAAACTAGGTTCATGGATCCTAGTTCAGTAATATTATAGCCCAGGTGTGGTAGAGAGTGATTTATAATTATATTGTGCATATTTGATTTAGATTCTGAATACAATGCAGGCGACGAAACTGTGTCACAACCCCGTGTTTCATTTGTAAGGTTTCCTTTGCCAATTTGTGAAATTCTGTGATAATATTGATAAAGATAACATAACATAGAAACATAGGTGCAGGAGGAGGCCATTCGGCCCTTCAAGCCAGCACCGCCATTCATTATGATTATGGCTGATCGTCCCCAATCAATAACCTGTGCCTGCCTTCTCCCCATATCCCTTGATTCCACTAGCACCTGGAGCTCTATCTAACTCTCTCTTACATCCATCCAGTGATTTCGCCTCCACTGCCCTCTGTGGCAGGGAATTCCACAAATTCACAACTCTCTGGGTGAAAAAGGTTTTTCTCACTTCAGTCTTAAATAGCCTCCCCTTTATTCTAAGACTGTGGCCCCTGGTTCTGGACTCGCCCAACATTGGTAACATTTTTCCTGCATCTAGCTTGTCCAGTCCTTTTATAATTTTATATGTTTCTATAAGATTTTCCCCTCATCCTTCTAAACTCCAGTGAATACAAGCCTGGTCTTTTCAATCTTTCCTCATGATAGCATTTCATATTATACAATACGTCCAAATATTAAAAAATGGAAACAAATTTTTGACCAGGGCCTCGGCAATAATTGTGGTGCACAATCTGAGTTCATTGGTTCTGTTTATTTCTTGTAATCCCACAGTTTTTCTATATATCGTCCAGCTAATTATTTTGTACTTTGATATTTTCTTTTAACCTTCTGTGTCTATATTGTTTTTGTTTTCCCGCCTCCAGGGGGTTCCAGGAGTTGGGAAGGAACTGGCTTTGAGGCTGGTTGAGACATTAAATGGGCAGAGTCTACTTCAAAGGTGAATTGTACCTTTGTTTAGTTGGAAGGTTCTAAAGGAGCTCTTGTCTTTTGGAGAAGATCTTTTTTTTAATGATTTACAAACTAATGTGCTGAAATAACAATAAGACTGTAAAGGCTACCCAAACTTCAAGAACTGCACTGATAATTCCAAACTATGGAATGGAGAAATTAGAGCTTAGCAGACGTGAATATTTTAACTTCCTTCAGACTGACATATTACTATTTTCGCTTGCACATTTTTTTCCTTACGTTTAACATTCAAATCTATCTGCAGTGGCACAGTTCCCTTTTATCTCAAGAATCTTTACTTTCTACATCCTTTCACTCCATTTGAAGATGATTCGGGAACAATGGGCATGGAGACTATAATTTTCAAAGTATTTATCTGCATAGTAAAAACAAATTGTATAATAGGTATTACACCCAATATTTAACAGACTATTATGGATGTAATAAGAAATTAGACATTTTGTATGTAATGATTTTGAGTGCAGCGTTTGTTTTACAATGTGAACGGCTGACTGTTATTAACCTTTCTAGGTTTAAACTGTGGAAAGGAGAGTTTGATGAAATTAGTACTCGTGATTCAATTGTTAAAACAGTACACTGCCCGGTGTGCCGACACCCAGGTAACCAGCTTTTGATTTAATTTGTTTCTTTCATGGGATGTAAGTATTGCTGGTAGTGAACACTTATTACCCAACCCTAATTGTCCTTGAGAGGGCATTGGTGAGCTAGTTTCCTGAACAGCTGCAGCCTGTATGGTGAAGGAACTTTGACAGTGTTGTGAGGAATGCATTTTAGGATTCATGCCAGTAGTGATATAAGAAAAAGCAATGTTATATCTATGTCAGGATAGTGGTAAAACTAAGGAAAACTTGGAGGGGGTGATGATTCGTGTGCTTGTTCTGCATGTCTTTCAAAGCAGTAAGACTTGAAGGTTCCAGATATAAACAAACTGCTGGGGGAACTCGGTAGATCAAGTAGCATGTATGGAGACCAAGGACTGGTCAATGTTTCAAGCCAAGACCCTGCATAAGGACTGATTGTACAAACAAGGTAGCCACTGTACAAAGGAAAGGGAGAGGTGAGACAGAGGCTGGTAAGCGACATGTGGAACCAGATCAAATGGGGGAGCGGGTGTTTTGAAACATAGGTGGAGTGAAAGTAGAGGCAGGCTAGAAGATAAGGACAGATGGAACCAGATTGTGGAGGGATTAGGACACAGAAACTCAGGCAGATAGATGTGGATAATGGGCACATGGAAAGGTAACAAATCTAACGTGGGGGGTGGGGTGGGGGGTGACACGTGGAATGGCAGGAATGCAAGAGGTACTCAAAAGGAAAGAAACCCTACATGCACCAACAGGAAATGTTTGCGGGTGTGGGTTGCCAGAAATTGTCAAATTACTATTGAGTTGTAGATTACTCAAGTGCAACATGAGGTGCTGTTCTTCAAGTTTGCATTTGATCTTACCATGGTAGTGGAGAAGGCAGAGGGCAGACAATTAATTGTGGGAAGGGGAGTTGAAAACCCAAAACGTTGACCATTTTGTGTCCACAGATGCTGCTTGATCTGCTGATTCATACACTTGTCTCTTGTGCCTTGAAAGTTTCAGAAGTGTTTGACAAGGTGCACCTTGTGGAAAAAAAATACTGCAGAATGAATGGTTAACGGGGTGGATGGAGTGCAGATTAAGCGGGTTATTTTGTGTTGGATGGTGCACAATTTAGAGCTCTTGCAACTGCAGTCATCTAGGCAAGTGGAGAGCATTTGATTGATCTCCGGACTCAAGCATTGTAACTGGGCAAAGCATATGGAGAACAGCCATCTCTGTCCTATAATTGTAACTGCCATTTTTCTGCGATTATTTCATTTAAATTAATGGTAAGCAGTGAACCCCAATCTTCCAACCGCATCCAACACATTTGAGTCGTAGAGTCAGTCATACAGCATGGAAACAAGCCTTATGGCCCAACTTGTCAGCGCCGACCAACATGCCCCAACTACTCTAATCCTATCTGCCTGCAATAGAGTTGCAGAATTACAGAAAAATTGACTGAAAATACCATGGCATGTCATGGGGAACTGGTTGACACTTCCTTTGCAGAAGGTGACCTTGCTGAGCATTGATGTGGAACAATATCATACTTGTTACTTATTGTCACAAGGCTGAATGTTGCCTAATTCCTGCTGGATCATTATGAGGTTTTGAATGGAATTAAAAATTGCAACTATTTATAAAATAACTATGATGGAGCAAACACAATTGGGTCTTGCAGTGATATCAATGGGCTTTTGAGGTTATTCATGGACAATTGCAATCTTGAAATCCATTCAGAGCCCCATCGATAATGATCCAGCAAGAATCAGACAACATTGTGTGTTAATTTGAATAGAAATTGCTAGTAACTTCAAGATGTATAATAGTAAAGAGTATTCACTAAAGTTATTACAATCTTGAGATATATTTTTGGAGTGCTATTCATTCAGGTAATTGGTTGGATATAGTGGCATTTAGACCCTGCCAAAGGAAAGCAGAGGCTGAACTATAGAAGGAAAGAGAGATAACCAGAGGTTTGATTAAGATATATGTAAAAATGAGTCTTAAAGGATAATTGAGAAATTAAATAGTTTGGGAAGAATTCCTGATTCTAATTGCAAATGAATAGCAGTTCAAATAAATGCATGAATGAACAACACAAGCATTTTTCAATCAATTGCAGTGCAAACGGATGAATTAGTCTTGTTTGATACTGTGTTCCATTTAGGATTAGCCAGTGACCATGCAACAGAAGGTTGTCG
Source organism: Raja brachyura (assembly GCA_963514005.1). The sequence continues at coordinate 79,370,166 of OY740785.1, read as the reverse complement.
TTTGTGTTCAAGCGATGAGTCCTGTTTACCACACAGCAGTGACTACCAATGCCCTTGTAATTGGCATCTGGCAGAGGAAAAGAGAAAAACAAACCCACTAGAAAACATCATCAAAAAGTAAGTCCCCCTTTTCTAAGAGCTCTTTGTGATTTTTTTATGTAATTTATTCAAATCTAAATTTAGCTTCAAATGTTACAGTTCCTAGATAAGTTAATATTTATGTTGTACAGCATTGCGTGGATTAAAGGATTAACTGCCTGATGTTGTGAGATTTTGGGGGATTTGTCTGTCTAATTTACCTATTAATCTAATGTTTTCCCAATGTGAATCAATTAAATTGTTCAAATTATTAAAAAAAAATTCTTAAAACCACTTCTTGTTACTGCTAGGACTCTCCATTTCCTAAATTGGATTTGACTTATTCAAGTGAACGTCTTAGCTCAGTTGTTCCTGGTTTTTCTTGGAGTGAGAGTAAATACATTTTGATTTGGTACCAGTTATATAGGCAGATTGAAACTATCTAATGGGCTATACATATCACCCTACTGGTGTTGGACCACGGAAATTGATGAGACCCTCCAATGTAAAATATATGCCATCCTATGTCATATGAAGTAGAATAAAGCTTAAAACAGAAAATATAACTGCATTCTTATTGGATTGATCAAAAATATATAAATAAACAAATGTGTACAAATAATTGAACAGTGTTGGGGGGGGGGCGTTAAGAGATGTGCTTTGGAAATTGACAACGCAATCTATTTAATACTTATACTGTACTGTCACATCTATTTCTGGTTAATTAAAGCAACAACCGCAAACTTTCTCTTCCCCCGACAATGTAATTAGATTCCCTTACCAAATGCCTGCATACTCTCAGGGACATTACTATTGAGAGAAATACTTCCCGCACAAATGCATCTGCATGTATAACATGGGATTCAGTGGGTGAGAAAGGAGTTTCACATTACAGAAAATAACAAAACGACTGTTTACTTGGAATTTCACCCTTTTATAAAGCTGGGTGCTGTGTATCATTAAAATCAGAAATAGATGTTGCCAAGAGGCTGATGGAATTCAGAAGCGTTGGTATTGTAAGGTGACACTCAATTCTCCTCCTTTAGAAACCATGTTGAATGAATATCTAAATTATGGTTTCAGTGAAATAGTGAAACATGCTATCCCTTTATAGACTTTCCTCGTTATTGTCATTTGTACAGAGGTACAGTGAAAGGTTTTGCTTACAATGCAAACAAATAGAGCGAAGGGGAAGGTACATAGTGAAGAATATAGTTCTCAGCATCTCAGCGCGCATCAGTTCCCTAGACAAAGTCCAGTGGGGTAGAACTGAATCGGACTGTACCCTACCTTAGGGAAGAACCATTGAGAAACCTCATAACAAAGGCAATAAACATTTTATGACTCTGGTGGTGTGTGCTTTCAAGGTTCGGTACCATCTGCCAGATAGGAGCATGGAAAAGACTGGTGTCGGACAAGTCTTTGATTATATTGGCTGCTTTTCCGAGGCGATGTAGATGGAGTCGATAGTGGTAAATCTGGTCTGTGTGATGGACTTGGCTACATCTACATCACATTTTCTCGCAATCTAGGGCATAGCTGTTCTCAAACCTATCTGATGTAAACCAACAGTTTGCATTCTATGGTGCAACTGTAGAAGTTTGTTTTGTCATTGGAGACATGCCAAAGTTCCTCTGTCTCCTCAGGAAGTAGATGCTTTAATGCCTTACGAATGCTTGATGCTGCTAATGTAACCACTATGCAAACTAATTGCGACAAATTCAAAACTTGCCAAATTATAGTCGTCAGTCATATAAGGCTGGGCCAGAATATCTCAACTTGTTTTTGCATTGTATAAAGGGCGCAGTTGTTAACTAGTGGTCATCTGTCAATTCTGAGAATGGGTTAATTTGCATGCATTTCTTTATTAAATATGTTGTGACAGTAATTCAGAACATAGAACCACACAATACAGGAACAGGCCCTTCAGCCCACGATGTCTATGTTGACCATGATACCAATTTAAACTGTAGACCTGCCTGCACATGATCTATATTCCTCCATTCCTTTCCTCTTTATGTACCTTTCCAAATACCTCTAAACATTGTTATCGTTTTTGCTTCAATCACTTCCCCCTTGCTTACTACTCCATTTAAACAAAACAAATCTTCTTTAAATTATCCTCCTCTCATAAAATCAATGCCCATTGGTATTGACATTTGCATCCTGGGAGAAAGATTCTATCTACAGTATCTATCTCTCCCTATAAATATAATTTTATATACTTACACATGGTCAGCTTCTGATGCACCAGAGAAAACAAGCCAAGCTTGTCCACCCTCTCCCAATAGCTGATACTCTCAAACCTAGGCAGAATTCTGTTGAATCTTCTATGTCCTCTAAAGCCTTCACATCTACCCCTGTGATGAGGTGATCAGAAATGCATGCCTAACCAATGTTTTCTAATGCTGCAACCTGACCTCTCAATTATTCTAGTCATTGCCCCAACTGATGAAGGCTGGCATGCCATATGCCTTCTTTACTACCCTTTTCACTTGTGTTGCCACTTCCGAGGAGCTATGGACTTTCACACCAAGATAACTCTACATTGGTGCTCCTTACGTATCCTACCATTTATTGAATACTTTCCTCTTGCATTTTACCAGCTAAAGTGCAACACCTCAGACTTGTTTGGATTCTCATTTTTCTCTCCAAACGTTTACATCCTTTTAACAACATTTCAGGTTTAAAACAATATTTTAATTCCATCTCTATCAATCCCATGTGCTTTGACCTTCTCAATCAATCTACTTTTAGAAAGAAGGTTATCTAAGATTACAATGGGATTTTGATTAACTGGGCCATTGGACTGAGGAGTGGCAGATGAAAAGTGTAGGAGGGATGCTGGTTTAAAGCAAAGATAGAGACAAAATGCTGGAGTAACTCAGCGGGACCATTCTGCTGAACACCTTCGCTCAGTCCGCCTGGACCTACCTGATCTCCCGGTTGTCAAACACCTTAACTATTCCCACACTGACCTTTCTGTCCTTGGCCTCGTCCATTGTCAGAGTGAGGCTAAATGTAAATTGGAGGAACAGCGTCTCATATTTCGCTTGGGCAGTTTACAATCCAGTGGCATGACTTGATTTCTCTGACGTCAAGTAACTCGTTAATTTCCTCTCTCTCTCCATAACTCCCCAACCCGTCGCACTAGCTTCTCGTTTTCACCTAGGAAACAGCTAATAATGGCCTGTTTCCTTTATCATCATTACTATTTTGCATGTCATTCATTCATTTGTTCTATATCTTTCTACATCACCATCTATATCTCTCATTTCCCTTTCCCCTGACAGTCTGAAGATGGGTCTCGACCTTAAATATTACCCATTCCTTCTCTCCAGAGATGCTTACTGTCCAACTGAGTTACTCCAGCATTTTGTCTATCTTCGGAGTGGCATATGGAGTTTAATTCAGTTAAATGTGTGGTGTCCAGGGCAGTAGGGCACTGGGATGTGTTGTAGATGAGAGGGATCAGGCGGTGCAAGTATATAATTCTGTGAATGTGGCAACAGGGGTAGGTGGAGTGGTAAAGAAAGCGTTTTTTCACTTGCCTTCCCCGGTCAGGTATTGAGTACACGAGCAAACAACAAGCTGCTGGTGGGTGAGGCAGCATCTGTGGAGAGGATGGACAGCCACCGTTTCGGAACAGGACCGTTCTTCAGACTGATGGGGTAGAGGACGAAAGCTGGAAAAGAGAAGTGGGGTGGGACAAAGTCTGGCAAGTGTGGAATTGATTGGCAGATGGTTGGAGGTAGTGACAAAGGCTAAAGGTGAAAAGTGGACAAACGGGTGTCAGATAAGGAACGAAGAGGAGGAATGAAATCTGAAGCCGAGGGAGGATTCTGGTTGGAGGGTTCAGGCAACAGAGAAAAGGGGGGGATAAATGGCAAATGGGGAACTCGATGGGAGATGAGCATAAGGAGGAGGGGGAAAAGAACAGAATGATATAGGTGGTGGAAGAAATGTGAGTGCATAGTGCTCAGATCAAGAACAATGTTTCTGACCTGGGCCACCTCCACTGCCAGAGAGGTTGCATACAAACCAGAAGAACAACACCTCATATTCTGCTTGGGTAGCATACAACCCAGCAACAGGACCATTGAATGTTCTCATTTCAAGTAATATCCCCACCACACCTTCCTTTCATTCCCGCTCCTACTCCACCTCCACACATTTCTCTCTGCACCCCAGACATGCTGCTCCTAGCCCATCCTCCGTGGTACGCTCATCTCCCACCTCTCCCATCTCCGTCCCCCATTTTCATTTCATCTTCCTCTTTCCCTACCCCCCATCCCCTTCCACACATCTCTCCCAGGGCTCGAAACATAATTTGTCCATTCCCTCCGTAGATGCTGCCTAACCAGCTGAGTTCCTCCAGCATCTGCAGTCTTTTGCGACCTCATTGAATAGACATGTTTCAACTGTACAAGACATTGGTAAATTATGAAAATTGTGTGCAGATCTGGTTGCCCATCGTAGAAAGGATATCATTAAACTGGAAAGAATGCAAAACAGATTGAGGATGTTACCAGCCCTGGACGGGTTCAGTTATGAGGCAGGCTGGGACTATTTCCTGTACAGCGCAGAAGACTGGGTCATTATAGAAGTATCAAATCATGAGGAGCATTGATAAAGTGAATAGCCACAGTCTTTTCCCCAACCTAAGAGAATGTAAAACAGAGGCCAGAGGTAAAGAGAAAAGATTTAAAAGGGACTTGAGCTGCCGAGAAGGTGGTAGAGATGTCGATTGTATTAAATGGCAAACCCGGCTCAAAAACCACATTACCTGATAGTTCAATGGCTCCTGGCACATTTGTTTGCATAACAGCAAAATTAATAATTGATTCAAAAATGTTCTCTTAGGATGTTAAAATATAAATGAGAGTTTGCTCTTTGTAATAAATCTAAATGCTCTGTTTTTCAGAAAAGCAAAAGCTTGTGAAAATTTCCCATTCAAAGAGGTAAAAACAAAACTAATTTTAACATGTTAGCATCTTGTGAGGTAGATATGTAGCAAGGCATACTTAATAATCTCTTATTTTCTGTGCATCAGGTGATCATGGAATTTCTTATCAGTAAGGACCATCCAATTCAAAAAGCTCAATGGAGGCGCCCAAATCTACTATTGCTTCAGGTATGGAGTACAGTTTTGTAAGGAAGGTCACTCCAAATCTCACTATAGTACACCTAATTGGAAAAATTAATGCCAAAACTTTCAATGTCAGATGTTATGTGAACTAAAAAATGTGATAATCAGCCACGTTTGATCCTTAAGGGCCTGTCCCACTTGCATGCGATTGCGTGCGTTTGGCGCGACCAAATGGAAGCGGAGTTCGCGCGTGACGTCATTTGCGTCATGCTTACCGATCAGCTGGGCAGGAGGCGGGCCGACTGAATTTGGGCGTCGCACGGCGTCGGGCGATGATGTCATCATGCCACGCCGGGCGGTGACGTAATTGTGCAACGCTACACGCTAGGCGTACGCCGTCAAGACGCTGCGTACGACGTCAAGATGCAGCATACGACCGCAATGCTCCTGCGTGCTGACAAGCCGTTGGCGTGTGAAGATTTCAGCCACCCAGAATTTCGGAGCCCTGCGCGATGTCGGAACCGGCACTGCACAACTCCGCGCTTCTAAGTGGGACCGGCCCCGCGCGGCCATTTGGTGCCTGTACGCCTCAATCGACCACGAGATCGCGTAATTTGTGAGCCAAGGTTGCGTAAGTGGGACAGGCCCTTTAGTTTTCATTGAATTATCTGATGTTGACAGAAGATCAGTAGTGCATTACAATGAACACCTTTTCAAAATAGCGCCCAGATTTGTACTTAAATTTGACGCAACTAAAATGACTGCAAACAAGAATAAATAGAGCTGATGATTACACTGACGGAATACCACTGAATTTGGGGTAGAAACATAGAAACATAGAAACATAGAAAATAGGTGCAGGAGTAGGCCATTCGGCCCTTCGAGCCTGCACCGCCATTCAATGTGATCATGGCTGATCATCCAACTCAGTATCCCGTACCTGCCTTCTCTCCATACCCCCTGATCCCTTTAGCCACAAGTGCCACATCTAACGCCCTCTTAAATATAGCCAATGAACTGGCCTCAACTACCTTCTGTGGCAGAGAATTCCAGAGACTCACCACTCTCTGTGTAAAGAATGTTTTCCTCATTTCGGTCCTAAAGGAATTCCCCCTTATCCTTAGACTGTGACCCCTTGTTCTGGACTCCCCCAACATCGGGAACAATCTTCCAGCATCTAGCTTGTCCAACCCCTTAAGAATTTTGTAGGTTTCTATAAGATCCCCCCTCAATCTTCTAAATTCCATCGAGTACAAACCGAGTCTATCCAATCTTTCCTCATATGAAAGTCCTGACATCCCAGGAATCAGTCTGGTGAATCTTCTCTGTACCCCCTCTATGGCAAGGATGTCTTTCCTCAGATTTGGAGACCAAAACTGTACGCAGTACTCCAGGTGTGGCCTCACCAAAACCCTGTACAACTGCAGTAGAACCTCCCTGCTCCTATACTCAAATCCTTTCGCTATGAATGCTAACATACCATTTGCTTTCTTCACTGCCTGCTGCACCTGCATGCCTACTTTCAATGACTGGTGTACCATGACACCCAGGTCTCGTTGCATCTCCCCCTTACCTAATCTGCCACCATTCAGATAATAGTCTACCCTCATGTTTTTACCCTCATATTTTGATAATAGTCTACCCTCATGTATATCATCCTCTGCTTGTGAAGTTTTTCTTCTCCCTTTAGTTTTAGTAACATGTGCAAACTTCTTCAGAGGGTGGCACAGTAATGCCTTTCCCGGGTTTGATCCTGACTACGGATGTTCGTCTGTATGGAGGTTGTACATTTTCCCCATGACCTGCATGGGTTTTCTCTGGGATCTCTGATTTCTTCCCACATTCCAAAGTCGTTCAGGTTTGTAGGTTAATTGGCTTGATATAATTGTAAATCTCTAATGTGCTTAGATTATAATTTATACGATGATAATCCTTTACTCAGATATAGCGGGCAATCAGCAATAATGGATATCAATCTTTCTCCCCCCACCCCTCACCACCACTCATGGTCTGTTATAACGAGGGTTTACTCTAATGTAGAAGATTTTTCGCATTTTCAAAAGATTCATAAATGGATAGACATGAAAGTGATTACATCTTTGTATCTCGGGAATCTAGTCTGAAGAAGGGTCTCGACCCGAAACGTCGCCTATCTCCTTCGCCCCTTAGATGCTGCTGCACCCGCTGAGTTTCTCCAGCTTTTTGTGTAACCCAAGGAATCTATGGCATATGCACCTTCAAGGAAACGGAGGCAAGATTTTCTCCTTGATGAATCTGTTGATGCCAACAGATTTACAGCAAATACAATTAGGCTGGGTTTAAGTTTCATGGCAGATAAATATTTTGAACTGAAATAAAATGTTTTACTATCATGAGACTAGGAGAATAAAATTTAATAAAAAATTAAGATATCATGCAACATTAATGGATTCTTTTTCACATCTTTAGAATTTTGCTTTGATTAAAATGCAGTGGCCCAGACACTACACATGTGAAAAAGTCCTGCCATTACTTTCACATCACGATATGATGGAGATACAAATGGGTAAAAGGAATCCATGGCATTTACAGCCTGTGAGGTAAGTATTGATTGAAAATCAAAATACTCAATAGGTTTGAAGGGATTTATAGTAAGAAAGGCAGAGTTAACATTTCATGTTGATTGCCTTTCATCTGTATTGTCTCTGTCTCGTCTCTCCTCTCTTTGTCTCTTCTTGTTTCCACTCTCTGTATCGTCTCTCTCTCTCCTCTCTGTCTCCTGTCTCTGCGCCTGTCTCTCTTGTCGGTAACCAAGTGCAGATTTTTCCTTTTGCTCTTCCCTACTTCTTTCCCTGTAACACTAACATTTTTATTTCTTACTTATTCCAATTCTAAAAGGTAATCAAACCTGAAATGTTAACTCTTTCTCACTCATCACGTGCTGCTTGACTCGTTGAGTATTTCCAATACTTAATTTTAATTTAAGATTGCATTTAGATTTTATTTCAGCATGCCGTTGGACCAAATTATTTATTGCTACCTGCACTTATGTTTTTAAAATTCTAATTGAAAATCTTAAATTATATATAATCAATGAAACTGAAGGCAACGGAATATAAGTAGTGTGTGGGCACGCAAGCATTTGTATGTATTTGCGATGTTGTGGAAATAATGGTATGCAACAAATATATGAACCACATTCTTCCCCAGCTGGCTGGGAGAGAGGGAGAAGTGAAGAACGGACACTTCTAAAATAATTTGTTTCTTTTGGGATTTCTAATACTTTTCTTTCTTCCTCTAAGTATCATCAAAACAAGAATTCGAAATGGGATTTCATTCTATGAAATCCTGTGGGTAAAACCAGGTAAATCACTTTAAAATTTTTGAATAAGCGAGTTAGGTATTCCGGAAAATGCAAGGAATCATGGGATTTGTCAGAGGTCATTCATGATAAGGAAAAAGCGAACAAAGCGCTGGCTGTATAAACTGTGTAGATTGTTAACTATTCTATCAATTAATGTAGAATTCTGTCAACTCAATTGAGGTGAGGCGTCGCTCTTTTATAAACATTAATTCGATCTTATTTCTATCTCAGTTCACAAACCCACCCTCTGGAATGACGCAGAACCTCTCCCTGCAGCATTGGAGGACATTCTCCCTCTCCCCCTCCCTCTCCCTCTCCCCCTCCCTCTCTCTCTCCCCCTCCCTCTCTCCTCCCCCCCTCCCCCTCCCTCTCCCCTCTCTCTCCCTTCTGTCTCTCTTTCTCTCCCTCTCTCTCTTTCTCTCCCTCTCTCTCTTGCTCTCCCTCTCTCTTGCTCTCCCTCTCTCTCTTGCTCTCCCTCTCTCTCTTTCTCTCTCTCTCTCTCCCTTTCTCTCTCTTTCTCTCTCTCTTACTCCACAATTTGAGATTTGTAGTAGAAAAAATCACACGTGGTTAAAGTGTACATTGTCAGATTTTAATAAAGGTATTTTTATACATTTTGATTTCACCATGTAGAATTAACAGCTGTGTTTATACATAGTCTCTCTTCCCCCCCCCCCCCCCCCCCCAAATTTCAGGACACCATAATATTTGGGACACATGGCTTCACAGGTGTTTGTAATTGCTCAGGTGTGTTTAAATGCCTCCTTAAAGCAGTTATAAGAGAGCTCTCAGCATCTAGTCTGTCCTCCAGTCTTTCCATCACCTTTTGAATATTTTATTGCTGTTTATCAACATGAGGACCAACGTTGTGCCAATGAAAGTCATAGAAGCCATTATGAGACCGAGAAAAAAGAGTAAAACTGTTAGAGACATCAGCCAAACCTTAGGCTTACCAAAATCAACTGTTTGGAACATCATTAAGAAGAGAGCACTAGTGAGCTTACTAATCGCAAAGGGACTGGCAGGCCAAGGAAGACCTCCACAGTTGATGACAGAAGAATTCGCTCTATAATAAAGAAAAATCCCCAAACACCTTCCCGACACTCTTCAGGAGTAAGGTGTGGATTTGTCAATGACCACTGTCCACAGAAGACTTCATGAACACTAATACAGAGGTTACACTGCAAGATGCAAACCACTGGTTAGCCGCAAAAATAGGATGGCCAGGTTACAGTTTGCCAAGAAGTACTGAAAAGGTCAACCACACTTCTGGAAAAAGGTCTTGTGAACAGATGAGATAAAGATTAACTTATATCTGAGTGATGGCAAGAGCAAAGTATGGAGGAGAAAGGAACTGCCCAAGATCCAAAGCATACCACCTCATCTGTGAAACACAGTGGTGGGGGTGTTATTGCCTGGGCATGTACGGCTGCTGAAGGTACTGGCTCACTTATCTTCATTGAGGATACAACTGCTGATGGTAGTAGCATAATGAATTCTGCTCAAGTTCAAACAAATGCCTTAAAACTCATTGGCTGGCAGTTCATTCTACAACAAGCCAATGATCCTAAACATGCTGCCACAGCAAAAAAGGAGTTTTTCAAAGCTAAAGAATGGTTGATTCTTCAGTGGCCAATTGCCTGATATGAAGCCAATTGGGCATTCCTTTTATATGCTGAAGAGAAAGGTGAAGGGGACTAGCCCCCAAACCAAGCATAAGTTAAAGATGGCTGTAATACAGGCCTGGCAGAGCATCACCAAAGCATGCAAATGATACGCAACAAAATACTAAACACGACTACTTTCATTTATATGACATTGCTGTGTCTCAAACATTATAGTGCCCTGAAATGGGAGGACTATGTATAAACACTGCTGTAATTTCTACATGGTGAAACCAAAATAAATTAAAAAGGACATTATTAAAATATAACAATGAGCACTTTAACCACATGTGATTTTTTTTTTCCTATTACAAATTTCAAATTGTGGAGTACAGAGGAAAATAAATAATGGGTCTTTGTCCCAAACATTATGTAGGGCACTGAATGAAATGAGTTTTGTAATGGGGAAATAGCAGGACACTCAGCCAAATTATGGTGCAGATTATGATGCTGAAAATCTATTTCTTAATAAACAAATTAGTCCTAGCGTTTGTTTAGCGTCTAGAAAAGACTGAGCTGAGCACCTATGGAAACAATTTAATGATTCTATTTCCTAGAAAATTATGTTTATTCGGATGCACAGTCTGAAGATTCTCAGTGTACTGTGACAACCCTAGAGGAGCAACATCTGTTTGAAGCAACGTACACAGATATTACTGCTCAATTTCACAGAGAGAAAGCTGAAGAGAAGGAGAAGAAGCAGAAAAAGAGTAAGTTGCCTGCCATTAGGAATGGTTAAGATCTGTGTAGGGATTATTGGGTAAGACTGATGTGAGCACCAGTTTGTGCAAGCCATTGACATGTGTGCACGTAACCTTTCCAGATCTGCCAATGTTATCATTTAATTTGAAGATCCTAATCGTAAATGGTAAGCCCAACAAAATACTATTGCTTGGTGACAGTAGCAGTGGTGGGAATTGAGAATGACCTAGATTGGGTAAATAGGAAAGATTAATTTCCCGCAGCAGTAGGATCAAAAGCCCGGAACATAGATTTAGAGAATTAGAGGAAATGAGAAAAAATGCTTTTATTTAAAGGTCAAAGGTGTCTGGAACTTACTGCATGAAAGGATAAACTCACTACACTTAAAATAACAATTTAAATGTATATTTAAAAAGCCATGACCTGCAGGACTGTGGATTAAGTGCTAAACGATGGTGCTCGGTTAGGTGGCTCTTTTTTTAACTGACGGACATAATGGCATGAACAATTTGAGAATCTGTTCTGTGGTTCATGTTTTATTTTTCCCTTTATAGTGGAGAGGAAAAGAGTGTAGACGATTGTGTTTATTTATTGCTGTGGTTCCAGACTTCAAATGAATGAGGTTTGTGTCTGGGGAGAAAGAAGGAAACCAATTTCAGACTGCTGTTCATGTTCCAAGTCACTTCGCCAGCCTCCGGCTTCTCCAGAAACTGGAGTAATAAATCATTGTTGTGGTAGACAAATGTGAGGGGGGGTGGTGGGGGTGGGAAGAAGAAAGGAAGAGGTGGGGACAGTGGTCTGAGGGAGAGCTGAGAAGGGGAGATGAAAGCAGGGACTACCGAAATACCGCTGGGGTGTAAACTGCCCAAGCAAAAGATGAGGTGCTGCTCCTCCAATTTACGGTGGGCCTTACTCTGGCCATGGAGGAGGCCCAGGACAGAAAGGTCGGATTCGGAATGGGAGGGGGAGTTGAAGTGCTGAACCACTGGGAGATCGGGTTGGTTACTGTGAACTGAGTGGAGGTGTTGGGCGAAGTAACACTGTCATTGTTTTGGGGTTTGTTAACAACTGCTGTTGTAGTTAGTATAATATTTGCACTGATTAAGGAAAATTACAAGAGAGATGGAGTTCTTAGTTTAGCAAGGATGGCATTCCAGACCTCTATCCAAATTGTAGCAGAGGGAGGGGAAATACCTTTTTTTTAAAACACAATTTAATTTTAATTAATTATTAATTTGGAGTATTGATTCATTACCAGGAATGGTAATTTACAACGATTATTGGTGATACTGTATCGCATCTCTGCTTAGAAATTCACCCCTATTTGATATAGCATAGCTAAAGAGACTTGCAGTAGAATTAACATAAAAAAATCTAAATAACAACAGGTGCTGCCATTGTGAGACAACAGAAAATGTTGAAAATAAACTGCAGGTCAAGTAGCATCTGAGGAGGGAGAAGAGGTAATGTTTCAGGTTAATGATGTTTCATCACTCCTGATGGGTCAACAGTCTGAAATATTAACTGCTTCTCTCTCCACAGATACCATCTTATCTACTGAGTAATTCCAACAATTTTATCCAGCACAATCAGCATGTTCTACTCTTCCTGAAATGTCATTTTCTTTTAATAGAATGAATTTCAGGGGCAATGTTCTAAAATGGTGTTTTAATGGCTTTTTAAGACACCTGATGTATGTCTCGACTCATATTATTCTCGTAATTTAAAAAAAGTCTCTTTCCATCCATTTGAACTACTTTTGACCATTTCAAAGTTCATTGAGCAAAGTGCCGCAATCCCTGAAACTGAATTTACCATAGGTTTTTAACTGTTAAAATGGATCCCCTTTCTTGTGTTTTACTTCAGGTAAAAGTAAGAAAAAAGACAAGACCGCACCAGTGCCTGATGAAATTACTCAACTAATGTCGACAATGAGTTTACAACCTGTTGATCAAAGGTTGGATGCAAAAAGGCAACTTGATCTAAAGAATGCAGATCAACAAACAAATCCTTCCAACGGGACACATCTGAGTACTTCTATTGTCTTTTCTACTGAATATTCTGTGTTGCCCCAAGATTTCTGGAGGGAATCTACAATTTCGCAATCTGCAAAACATCACAGTGCAGAAGAAGAAAAATTTGTTAGTGAGTCTTTATTTCTCAAAACATCAGAAAATGGGATGAGTCCCTCTACTGTTTCTCCATCAGCGTCTTTATTAGTTGCAGAGATGCACTTAAGTGATATAGACTGGAGTCAATCATTTAGTGCACCACATTCTGGGTGTTCTCCGGTAATACAAACTGAACAAGCTCAGTTAGTGAATAATGGGAATTGTGTTCCCATTAGCTCTTCCATCAAATTAATGGAGGATGATGCCTTGAAGAAAAATCCTGCAGTGCCTTCTCAAGAATGTGTTAGAAAAAATATGGAATTATTTTATGAGGATACACCCATGCTGCAGGATTTTAATCACCTGCCTTTAAAAGAGAGAATTCTATTGAAAAATTCATGCCAGGTTTTATCTCTGTCTCGGGCAAACTCTAATTCAAGTGAAAACAACAACTTGCCATGTTCTGCTTCTATTAAAAGTGATATACCACCTGCTGAAGCAGATTCTAAGTCTTTTATTGAGGCCAAACTGGCAAGTAATTCCAATAAAGAGAAACTCGCCAGGGATCCATTCTCAGAAACTCGACATGCTCAGCAAGAGGGAAAGGAAATATACATTTCAAAGAAAATTACAGGTAGGCATTCCAAACCATTGACTGTGCCTAAAAAGAAGGTGGTAAAAGATTCAAGGGAAAACGTTTTTGGAACTTGTGACCCAATAATGTATTCATACCAAATTGTAAATCCAGAGTGCATCACATCTGCAGTGGACGAAAAAAAATCATGCAAGCCGATCAGAACGAAAACAGCGAATGAATGTAGAGCAACAATTGCACCAAAAGATGTGTATTACACCATATATTCATCTAGCGAAGACAGTGATTCTGAGATTACAAAAAATCCGAACCAAAAGCAAAGCACCCATTTAAGAGCTGGAGAGAACACAGTAATCCCATTCTGCACTGCACAACACAGTCACCCTCATGTTCAGGAGAATAAATACAGGCCTATCATTAATAGAATTTGTAGTACCAATAGTCAGTGTGAAGTAGATAATGCTACTGTTTTAAGGAATAATGACCAAACACGATTAATGCCCAAGTACAACAAAGTTACGAGCAACCGTGTCATCTCCCAGAAAAATACTTGTGGCAGTGGCACTATTGTACTGAAATCGCCTTTGAGCAGTGTGGAAAATCAGAAAAACCTTGGTGATGATGAGGATTCCATTATAGTAATAAGTGACAGTCCCCTTCCACTTTCCGAAAGGCTAAAGCTTTAACTCCAGTTGAATTAGTTGCAGAAATCTGAGAACAGTCTGACGCCATATTTGCTCATTTTGAATTTCCTGCTCTGCAAACTGGCAGTCATTTTAAATGTTCCAAAGAGTATATATTTTTAAAAAAATCATTCTTCTTAATTTTCCTTATCACTTTCCACCTTATTCTGTTACTAGCACATTCTAATTTCATTTATAATGGTGTTATAAATATAATTTTTTTTTGTCTTGTTGAACTATTTCACTTGCATTGGCAACATTTTAACCTCTCAATCCCTCTTCCCATTCATTATTCTGTTTCTCTGAAGGTAAAAATAAAATCCTTTTGTATTGAGATAAATGATAATAAAGGATCAATCACATTAATTAGCTTGGACTACAGATAAGAAAAGATGTGGAGGGTGATGCATGCTGACAAATTAAAAAGTGCATTAACAAAAAGGAATAATAATCATGGAGATTCCAATCACCCTGGTGTTAACTGGTACAAAGAGGAAATAATGGAGACATGAGAACAGAGTTTATGGATTAAGTAGGTCATTCCAAGCTCACTCAATAAGTAGAAAGCCCAAGGGAAGATTTTATTATTTAATCTAGTAATATGAAATGAATCGGAGCAGATAGAAGTAAAAGAAACCATATATCAGCTGTGAGGCTGTAATCTATCTGATATAATAGAGAACATCAGTATAATGCAAATTAGATTATTTAAAACAAATAAAAGAAAATGTTGGAAATGGTTAGGA
Organism: Raja brachyura; assembly: GCA_963514005.1. Next base: position 79,355,155 of record OY740785.1, on the reverse strand, counting down.
TGCATCAGCGGAAGACTAATAGCATTTCAGAAACTTTGAAAAGGACAAGTTTTCCGTAGCAAAGAATGTGGGAGAGGGATGGGTGGAACAAAAAGGGAATATCTCTGATTGTGTGTGACCATATGAGCTAAGTAGCAATGGGAATTGCTGTTAGGATCAGGTTGTGCTTTTGCCTGTGTAATGTATTTCTAATGGCATGGTTGTGGAGCACACCCAGCTGGCCAGACTATACAAATAGGAAAAGGATAAATGGGCTGATATGGTGACGGCAGAAAAAATAAATAATGAGTCTGGAAGACTGATGATATGTTTAGTTTAGAAACAGGCCCTTCAGCCCACTGAACACGCCAACCATCGATCATCCGTTCACACAGGTTCCATGTTATCACACTTTCTTATCCACTCCTTGCACACTAGGGGCAATTTACAGAGGTCAATTAACCTTCAAACCCATACACCTTTGCGATGAGGGTGGAAACCAGAGAGATCCGCACAGACACAAGGAGAATGCACAAATTCCACATAGCATGTGAAGCCAGGACTGAATCTGGCTCGCACACTGAGGCAGAAGCTCTACCAGCTGTGCCATTGTGCAGTAACTTGTTTCTCAGGCATGCATTGAGTTTTGTTTTAATAATGCAGGTCACCTACAGAAAGATCAGGCTGGGTGTGGGGTAGGAATTAAAAGTGACAGGCTACCAAAAGCTTAGGTTCACTGCTGTGGACTAAATGCAGGTGTTCCATGAAGTGACAACCATCTACCATTGTGCGCATCAAATGCAGCACACTATATTGGAATTGCTGCTTCATTTTGAAAGACTGAGCAGATCAGTTTAGTTTATTGTCACGTATACTGAGGTACAGTGAAAAGCTTTTTATTGCCTGCTAATCAGTAAGCAGAAATACAATACATGATTACAACCGATCCATTTATGGTGTATAGATACGTGATGAGGGAATGAAGTTTAGTGCAAGGTAAAGTCGGTAGATAAGAGATGAAGGGATAGTTGTTGAATCTGCTCTCGTGGCATTGGAATGTTTAAGAAAGAACTAGTCTGAGGAGGGGTTTTGACCCGAAACATCACCTATTCCTTCGCTCCATTGATGCTGCCTCACCTGCTGAGTTTCTCCAGCATTTTTGCCTACCTCTGGTGGCATTGGAAAGTACTTTAAAATGGGGACTGGTAAATTGGGAAAGAAGAGTGGACCAAGATGCCCAAAAAGGAATGTCTAAGAAGGAACTGCAGATGGTGGGAAATTGAAGGTAGACAAAAATGCTGGAGAAACTCAGCGGGTGAGGCAGCATCAATGGAGTGAAGGAAATAGGCAACATTTCGGGCCTATTTCCTTCGCTCCATAGATGCTGCCTCACCTGCTGAGTTTCTCCAGCATTTTTGTCTACCTTCGATTTTCCAGCATCTGCAGTTCCTTCTTAAACATTTTGTTTACTCCACTGCGAATTCTCCTCAAGGTATGCCTACTTTGAAGAAGTTCTCTTCCCTCCGACAGCAGTCTGAAGAAGGGTTTCGACCCGAAACGTTGCCTATTTCCTTCGCTCCATAGATGCTGCCTCACCCGCTGAGTTTTTCTAGTATTTTTGTCTGCCCAAAATGGAATGATCCCTTTGAAATACTGAACCGATAGATATGAATCTGGTGATGGAGCCTTGTTGGAAATGGTGGAGATTGCGAATTTATTGAATGCAGAGATTATTAGAGTGGAAGGTAAAGATGACAGACCTTCTCTGTCTGGGAGGAATAATGCTGAAAATAGAGGTGTGGGAAATGCATGAAGTGTGGTCAAGGTCTCCACCATGGTTGCGGAGAAATGACATTTCAAAGTCACTTATGTGGAATATCTCATCAAAGTAAATGTAACAGAAATAAAACTGAGAACGGAAAAAAAGTATTTGCATGAGGCAGGGTGGGGTATATACGATCAAGGAATCTGGGAGTTTGTGGCTAGCCTATCCCTCAGATGAAGACAAACGGAAGGGAGGAATTAATGATGAAGGTGAAATGGGTCTTGTATCTGAAACATTGACTGTTTATTTTGCCACAGTTACTGCCTGATCCGCTGAGTGTTGCATCATTTTCTGCCTTTGTTTCGGATTCCTAATGTCTTTGTTTTAAGCACTGACAAACATTTGAAATGGTGTTCAGTTGAATACAAGATAAGTATATTCTGCTGCAAGGAAAAAACAACTAACACCCAGGGGATTTCATGAATGAATAAAGATAGAAGGGAATAAATGAGCAGGATGAAGGAGACAATGATTAAGTATATAGATAAGTCTTTGATAAAAGAATACCCAGGAATAAGGAAAAAAGGCAAAGAAGGAATGCAATTAAATTGGCACGTTGGAAAATAATAATATGCATAATTTAAAAAAAACAGCCATTAGCAAATAGGAAGAAAATCACAGGTAACAACAGTGAGATGGCACAAATACTGAATCAATATTTTCTTTGAGATATACCAGCAAAGTGGAACAGCTGGATGAGGCATTGAGTAGTGAGATGACTAATGAAGTAAATAGATTCAGAATGTAAAACAATATAGCACAGGAAGAGGCCCTTCAGCCCCCCATCTGTGCGAGAACCATGAAGCCAATATAGCCTTATCTGCCTGCCCATGGCCAGAACTCCACTTTTCTCTGCCTCTTCTTGTGTCTGTCTGTCTGTTACACGGATTGATTGTACTACTTAATTTAATAGCCAAATTACTGAGTTACCCTTACTGAGTTACCTGCTGTGAAAAGAGTATCGCATTTAAGTGTCCCACAATTTTGCATGACTAAATGACAGCAAAGACTGTGTCTCATTCGCACTCATTTGTGAAAGGTCTTGGATAAGCTGGTGACCTGATAGATCTCCTGAACCCCTGGGGAAAGCTTACTTTGATCTTTCATGGTTTAAATTGCTCTATGTACTTCAAAAAGGTTCTAAAAAGATGGAAAAAATGTTACCAACGTTTATTTGGTGAAGTAATGCTAATTTGAAAACAACAGCAATTAAATGATCAATTAAAGTAACAAGTTAAACAACAATTCTCTCAGTAATCATGTGTTCTCTAATGTTTTAAAATGTGATAATCGGAACTATAAAATGGTGGAAAGTGAACTGAAAGGAAATGAATTATTTTCACTGAAATCTCATAAATATTTGCTCTATGAAGGTTCTACATATAATGCTAATAAAGGTGTGAAAACATTGTTGACTCAACAAACCTTTTACTTATCAATTTTACTTTTACCTTTTGCTTGAATATTTATCAATGGTTGTCCAGGTACATATTTCAGCATAAGTGTAGATCTGAGTATGGAGATACAGCAAGCAACACTAATATTGGCCTCATCAATGCAATTGGTGTAGATCTGTCTTGGGAATAGATACCAAAGTTCTTGAACTTTAAGACAAGCTCTTTTTAAACTCAGAAAACAGTGCTGGAGGCCCTCAGCGGATCAAACCGCATCCGTGGAGGGAAATGGATAGAGGATGCTTTGGGTCAGAATTCTTGCTCTGAAGAAGGGACCCAACCCAAAGCCTTGTCTGTCCATTTACCTTCACAGATAATGCCTGACTTCCTTCCAGCACTTTGGGAAGAAAGAATCCAGCACAAATATTCACATCAAAAAACATTAAAAGTTTAAATTATTTTTGCTCCCTTAATTAGTAGAAATATTCAAAACAACAGCGACGCTGCTTGTCCTGTGTGTAAATGTGTAGATAAGGCCCAAGACAACCCATCCAAGATGCACCACTCTGCTGTTAAAATGCATTGTGATATGCCTCATGCAGGCATACAACCAATAAAATCAGTTTGTTTCAGTTTAAATATTTCTTGAAAAGCATGCTAAACACATCTAGTCAATATCTCTGATGCTGAAGTCATTGTTTACATCCTAAAATTAGGGAAGGAATTAAACACTATTATTACTAGAGAATTAATAGGCAAACTAATAAGGTAAAGGCTGATAAGTTGCAGGACCTGATGCACTCTGATCCTAAAAATATGGCCACATAGAATTGTGGCAAAATATCTGAGCTGGAAGACTGCTGATGTAATATTCTTGTTCAGAACGGGCAGGAGGTAGAAAGTGCAAATGTAGGATGTCCAACCTAAAGTTTACTATTGGAAAAATGTATAAATCAAATATTAAGCAGACAATAACAACCTTTGCAAAGTCATAAACTGGTCAGGCAGAGTCAGCATAGCTTCATAAGGCGAATCGTATCTGGTAAATTTAATTCAGGTTCTTTGAGGAGACATCCATCAGAATAGATGGAGATATAGTATTTGTGAAGCTGCCCCACTTGTTATTTTGCAAGATAACTTTATGGTGTTCAAAATACGAATGGATAGAGGGTTGGCCAGCTAGCAGAAATATTGTGCAGGGATTAGCAGGTAAATGTCATGTTGGCAACCTGCTTTGCAGGGATTACTGCTGCAGGATTAGTGCAGTTTACAATATTTAGCAGAAGGAAGCAAAGGTACAATAGACAGATTTGTACATGGTCCAAACGTAAGTGGAAAATCAAGCTGTGAGGAGCATAAAAAAAAGTTTACAATGATATTGATAGGTTGTGAGTTGGAAAATGGGATGAAATGTGGTTAAATGTAAAGTAGTTTGCAGGTTATTTAAATGAAGAACTGCTACAGAAGGCTGCAACATAAAGGTTCTTTGTGGTAAAAAGCCAGCACAGTGCTAATCAGGAAGACTAATAAAACGTACATTTTAAAACATTTAAAAAACACTTGGGACAGGTACATGATTAGGAAAGATTTAGAGGGTAAGCCATACACAGGAAAATGGGGCTAGTTTAGATTGCACATTTCAGTTAGTATAGACTAGTTGGGCCAAAGAGCCTGTTTCTGTTATGTGATGTCATATCAAGAATTCTGTGACAGGCTTCGGTCCTGTTATGGAAGAGTCAATGCAAAGGGTGCCATCTCAAACTAAAATGGTACTAATTTAAGACTGAAATTAGGAAAATGATTTTATCTCGTGGTGTGAGACTTCCAGAATCACAATGTGAGAAATTCAGAATCACAAGAAAGCTGTGGAGATTCTCAATAAGTACATGAGCAAAAGTTAAGGACTCACCTATTCAATTATATTTGATGTTTCATAGCCCTTTAAATCGTAGTTGCTACCAAAACAACCACCCTGACAAGCTGCAACATGCTCCCACATACAACAACCTCACCAACCTTCTTTCTGCAAACCAGGGCACCTCTCAGAACCATGGCTTTGAATAACTTGGGCTTTAAAAAAATACTCGTTTGGAATGTGCTGTCTGCATGCATTGTTGTCCTTCATGTGAAGCACAATCTGAACTTTTTAAGCCTGCTGGTAATGACTTGCAAGAAAGTAGTATCCTGATAGTAAATGATTGCAAGCCCAGGGGGTGGCGCTAGGATTTGCCACAACCACTAATGAGCAAGGTTTCAAATCCACTCCTAACATTTAGAAAAGTTCAAAATGGTACGGCATGATGGCGCATCATTAGAGTTGCTGCCTTACATTGCTTGCAAGGCCAGAGACCAGGGTTCGATCCCGACTACGGGTGCTTGTCTACAGAGTTTGCACGTTCTCCCCATGACCGTGTGGGTTTTCTCCGAGATCTTTGGTTTCCTCCCACACTCCAAAGACGTACAGATTTGTAGGTTACTTGACTTTGTCCCTAGTGCTTGTTGGATAGTGTTAATGAGTGGCGATCGCTGGTCGGTGCGGACTAGGTGGGCTGTATCTCTAAATCAAACTGAACTAAACTAAACTTCAAAATCAATGAAGCAAATGTAACTTTAAAGATTACTACAAATAAAAAAAAGTACCTGAAGATGCTTTTAAACAATGAAATCAGCCCATTTTTCAAAATAATGTACTTTAACAACACTTTGCCTCTGATAGCCTATCATAGAAACATAAATAGGTGCAGGAGTAGGCCATTCAGCCCTTTGAGCCTGCACCGCCATTCGATATGATCATGGCTGATCATCCAAGTCAGTATCCTGTACCTGCCTTCTCTCCATACCCTCTGATCCCCTTAGCCACAAGGGCCACATCTAACTCCCTCTTAAATATAGCCAATGAACTGGCCTCAACTACCCTCTGTGGCAGAGAGTTCCAGAGACTCACCACTCTCTGTGTGAAAAAAGTCTTTCTCATCTCGGTCTTAAAGGATTTCCCCCTTATCCTTAAGCTGTGACCCCTTGTCCTGGACCTCCCCAACATCGGGAACAATCTTCCTGCATCTAGCCTGTCCAACCCCTTAAGGATTTTGTAAGTTTCTTTAAGATCTCAATCTCCTAAGTTCTAGAGAGTATAAACCTAGTCTATGCAGTCTTTGTTCATAAGACAGTCCTGACATCCCAGGAATCAGTCTGGTGAACATTCTCTGCACCTTCTCTATGGCAATAATGTCCTTCCTCAGATTTGGAGACCAGAACTGTACGCAATACTCCGGATGTGGTCTCACCAAGACCCTATACAACTGAAGTAGAACCTCCCTGCTCCTATACTCAAATCCTTTTGCTATGAAAGCTAACATGCCATTCGCTTTCTTAACTGCCTGCTGCACCTGCATGCCTACTTTCAATGACTGGTGTACCATGACACCCAGGTCACGCTGCATGTCCCCTCTTCCTAATCGGCCTCCATTTAGATAATAGTCTGTTTTCCTATTTTTGCCACCAAAGTGGATAACCTCACATTTATCCACATTATACTGCATCTGCCAAACATTTGCCCACTCACCCAGCCTATCCAAGTCACCCTGCAGTCTCCTAGCATCCTCCTCACAGCTAATACTGCCCCCCAGCTTAGTGTGATCCGCAAACTTGGAGATATTGCCTTCAATTCCCTCATCCAGATCATTAATGTATATTGTAAATAGCTGGAGTCCCAGCACTGAGCCTTGCGGTACCCCACTAGTCACTGCCTGCCATTGTGAAAACGACCCGTTTACTCCTACTCTTTGCTTCCTGTTTGCCAGCCAGTTCTCTATCCACATCAATACTGAACCCCCAATGCCGTATGCTTTAAGTTTATATACTAATCGCTTATGTGGGACCTTGTCGAAAGCCTTCTGGAAGTCCGGATACACCACATCCACTGGTTCTCCCCTATCCACGCTACTAGTTACATCCTCGAAAAATTCCACAAGATTCGTCAGACATGATTTACCTTTCGTAAATCCATGCTGACTTTGTCCAATGATTTCACCACTTTCCAAATGTGCTGCTATCCCATCTTTAATAACTGACTCTAGCAGTTTCCCCACTACCGATGTTAGACTAACTGATCTGTAATTCCCCATTTTCTCTCTCCCCCCTTCTTAAAAAGAGGGGTTACATTTGCTACCCGCCAATCCTCAGGAACTACTCCAGAATCTAAAGAGTTTTGAAAGATTATCACTAATGCATCCACTACTTCCTGAGCTACTTCCTTAAGTACTCTGGGATGCAGCCTATCTGGCCATGGGGATTTATCGGCCTTTAATCCATTCAATTTACCCAACACCACTTCCCGACTAACCTGGATTTCACTCAATTCCTCCTTTGACCCGCGGTCCCCAGCTATTTCCGGCAGATTATTTGTCTTCCTTAGTGATGACGGAACCAAAGTAGTTATTCAATTGGTCCGCCATATCCTTGTTCCCCATGATCAACTCACCTGTTTCTGACTGCAAGGGACCTACATTTGTTTTAACTAATCTCTTTCTCTTCACATATCTATAAAAACTTTTGCAGTCAGTTTTTATGTTCCCTGGCAGTTTTCTTTCATAATCTATTTTTCCTTTCCTAATTAAGCCCTTTGTCCTCCTCTGCTGGTCTCTGAATTTCTCCCAGTTCTCTGGTATGCTGCTTTTACTGGCTACTTTGTACGCATCATCCTTTGCTTTGATACTATCCCTGATTTCCCTTGTTATCCACAGATGCACTACCTTCCCCGATTTATTCTTTTGCCAAACTGGGATGAACAATTTTTGTAGTTCATCCATGCAGTCTTTAAATGGCTTCCATTGCAAATCCACCGTCAACCCTTTTAGAATTCATTGCCAGTCAATCTTGGCCAATTCACGTCTCATACCGTCAAAGTTACCTTTCGTTAAGTTCAGAACCATTGCTTCTGAATTAACAATATCACTCTCCATCCTAATGAAGAACTCAACCATATTATGATCACCCACTACACCAACTCCAAATCCCTCAGATCGGCCGACTTGGGGTTGCTGAATGACCCGCAGTCTAGGCATAAGCTCAGGGGCGACCACGCCTTTGCGGTCACAGCTCCTAGACTATGGAACAGCATCCCCCTCCCCATTAGAACTGCCCCCTCTATTGACTCCTTTAAGTCTAAACTAAAAACGTATCTGTTCTCCCAAGCCTTTCTTGATGTCCTCTGAGTGAGGGCTATTTGTATATATGTATGTAGCCTGGTTGTGTATACTACTCTTATAACAAATGTAAAGCACTTTGGTCAACGAGAGTTCTTTTTAAAATGTGCTATATAAATAAATGTGACTTGACTTGACTTGATCAAGTCTCCCGCTGCCGCCGCCATTGCTCCCATCATTGAAGCTCCTTCGGCCCAGACAGGCCTTGCCGCCAGGCTTCGCCGCACTCCCCTGGGAGGCCTGCGGGGCGAGTCGGCACTACCGGGGCGCGTTCAGGCCTTCGGGTGGATCGAGCCTGCGCTGCTCCCTGGGACATTCCCGCTGTGCGTGCTGCTCCTCGGGACGCTATTATGTGAGTGTACATATGATTTGTCCTGATAAAATACCCCCCCCACAGCAATACTATCTCTCAAACGTGAACTATGCGAAATATAACACAATCTCTTTATGATATAAAAACAGGCTACTTCAGTCGATTGAGTCTGACTCATTGAGGAATTGCATTCATCAACTAATTTTCCCTGCAAACTATTCTTACCCCATTCCAATCAACTTCCTCCGATTTTACCACAATCTGGAGATCCAAGACAATTTTTCAGTGGTCTATCAACCAGCCAATCCAAACATTTTTGACGGGAGGAGGACACCAGCGTACAGAGTGAATGTACAAAGTCCAGCAAGTAGCACCAGAGGCGAGACAAGACCTCTGCTTCCTGCACCACTCAGAGCCCGATCACACCACATTAACTGCCTTACATATGATGTACTAAATGACATAGAATTATGCAACCCTGATCTCTTCGGAGCAAACGATGGGCTTAGTTTTCTTGATAAATATCAAGTTCAAGTTCGTTCACATTTATTGTCACATGCACCAATTGGTACAGTGAGATTTGAGTACCATACAGCCATACGAATAAAAAGAACACAATACACGATAGAGTTTAACATAAACATCCACCAGAGCGGAATCCCATTGTGATGGTAGCCAATAAAGTTCAGTCATCTTCCTCTTTGTTCACCCGTGTTCAGAGTCGTTGAATCCCCCACAGTCACTGCTAGGGGCGGCTCTATGTACAGGCCCTCTCGCCGGGAGGATTGAAACTCCCGCGTTGGAACGGATTGGAGTTGGAGCAGATTGGAGTTGGAGCAGATTCGAACACACTCCGAATCGGACGCTTCTTACCGGAAACCGCAGCTTCCGAAGTCCACAGGCCGAGCTGAGCGGAGCTCCAACACTGGCAATCCCTGGCAAAAGATCCCAGGCCTCCGCGATGTTAAAGTCAGCGCTGCCCGCGGCTAGAAGCTCTGCAAACCACAGCTCCATGGTGTTAAAGTCAACAGGCCCAATACTCCGGAGCTCCAACACAGGCGATCCCCGGTAAGACATCGCCTGCTCCGCAATGATAATTCAGTGCTACGCCGCTGTTGAAGCTCTGGCCGGTCTCCGGAAGGAAAGGCCGGCGCCAATCCAGTGGGTAGACCGCAAGGGGGGGCGAAGATGCGACAAGGAACAAAGACGCATCTCCGTCCAGGTAGGTGACTGAAAAACGGTTACCCCCTATTCCCCCCACCATCCCCACATAAGACATACTAAGAAACATTTAAAACATACAATTAGACCCACTGAAAATAACAAAAAGGCTGAAAGGACTAAGCTGCTGGCAAGGCACCCATTGCGCCACCCGGTCGTACTCTGCTGCTATTCCTAACATGTTTTTGTTTCTGGTTCTAATAGTAGAAGTGACCAAATTATTCCTTTGTGTATCTTATGAAAACAGTTACTCAAGAATTGTCACATATTAAGCCAAATTATTTGTTAACATGATGAGTAATGGCTGCAAATTTATTGGAAAGGCAGACAATTCAATTCAATTCAATTCAATTCAATTCAATTCAATTCAATTCAATCTTTAATTATGCAGTGTACAGTACAGAGACAACGAAATGCAGTTAGCATCTCCCCAGAAGAGCGAACTTAGAATGATGAACGGTAAAAAAAAAAAATATATGTACAATCTTAGACGATCACGCAATAAAGAACATTTAAATACAGGGTTGTTAAAGAAGGAACTGCAGATGCTGGAGGATCGAGGGTTACACAAAAAGCTGGAGAAACTCAGCGGGTGCAGCAGCATCTAAGGAGCGAAGGAGATAGGCGACGTTTCGGGTCGAGACTGGGTCGGGTCTGAAGAAGGGTCTCGACTCGAAACGTCGCCTATCTCCTTCGCTCCTTAGATGCTGCTGCACCCGCTGAGTTTCTCCAGCTTTTTGTGTAACCCCCCATTTAGATACAGGTCCTCCTCTGGTTTCGAACGCCTAACTTAAGAACATGCCATACATACAAACAGGTGTTTGGGTGACCAAGGTAATGGATTTTCAAAATGCGGCTGGACTGCAGGCATCTTCTGTCAGGTGCAAGCAGGACATTTCTGTGTGCCCTCTCTCACCGCCCCGACTCCCCATCCCACGTATCCCCTCCCACCCAATTAAGCAACTATTTATATGAAAATTATCATTTTTAATATGCAGTAATTCATTCATACAATTTGTTTTGTGATTTCAAAGCAATTAGAAAAGGAGAACATTTATGAATATACATGAATATCCAATGGTTGTAAAGCTTAAATGTAATAAACATTTCCTTTTGTAGACCCTCAAAAACCTATTTTAGAATATTTTTACTGTCTCTTATAGAAATGTTATTCTAAATTTATTTGAAGGGACCACATTAATGTATTTACCCATTTCACTGGATTTAGTTATTTGAAGTCTCATTCATCATCTCACATTTTCGATTTGAAAGTGAGTGAGTTAAAAACACCAAAAGAAAATCAAACAGTTTCACAAAGAGACTATAATTAAAGGATTTGGGTCAATTAAGTTGTTTTTGAAGTTCATTTGCTTTTAAGTTTCTGTAGTTTCTTTCAACTCTCTCGAGTTGTAAATTCACAAAGTCACACCTGCTTTGCACTCACGGAAGGATTTATCTAGACATTTAAAACTAATTTACTACACAAATGCACAATTAATTCCAATCAAATGTTGTCTTTAAACCTATGGACATGAAAAATGATCACGGAATTTATTGCTAAAAATGCATATCTGCCACTATGATGATTCTTTCTTGGTTACTGAGTTTGAGTGCATGTTCTCATTGTTTGATCAAACTGCATCTTGGTATTTTAATTGTGTGCTTTCAGGAAGCCCTGATTTCTTTGGAAAAGACAACAATTGTTTTCTCTGACACTCTGCTGCAATGCCAGTCTTTTTTCTTTCGGCAGTTCCTTGGAATCAAGGACAACGCTCCATAAATACACTCTAGAAATGTTTTTCCCGATGTTCGGGGAGTCCAGACCCAGGGGTCACAGTTTAAGAATAAGGGGTAGGCCATTTAGGACTGAGATGAGGAAAAACGTTTTCCCCCAGAGAGGTGTGAAACAGGAATTCTCTGCCCTTGAAGGCAGTGTGGGTCATTTCACTGGATGTTTTCAAGAGAGAGTCAGATACAGCTCTTAGGTCTAACAAAAGCAAGGGATATGGGGAGAAAGCAGGAACAGGTTATTGATTCTAGATGATTAACCATAATCATATTGAATGGCGGTGCTGCCTCAAAGGGCTGAATGGCCTACTCCTGCACCTAGTTTCTATGCTTCTATGCTTCTATGTATAGTGCAGTATAGTATAGTATAGTTGTACAACTGTATAGTTGTAACAGAAGGTAGTTGTGTATTGGTGAGCTCTGTCTGCCATTTAAGATGGGCCTCTTTGGGTACGTGATGCATGGTCCAGTAGTTCTCAATGTTTATCCTAACTACTACACGTCCAATATGAGTGGTCATGACCCAGAGTTTCACAGAGTAGATGTTGCATTTATCAAAGAAAGTTTTTCCTAGGATTCTCTCGGGTTCAAGGGTAACTAATTTCAAAAATGGCAGGCAGTGACTAGTGGGGTACCGTAAGGCTTGGTGCTGGGACCGCAGCTATTTACAATAAACGTCAATGATTTAGATGAAGGGATTAAAAGTAACATTAGCAAATTTGCAGAAGACACAAAGCTGGGTGGCAGTTCGAACTGTGAGGAGGATGCTATGAGGATGCAGGGTGACTTGGGCAGGGTGGGTGAGTGGGCAGATACAGTTTAATGTGGATAAATGTGAGGTTATCCACTTTGGTGGCAAAAACAGGAAGGCAGATTATTATTTGAATGGTGTCAAGTTGGGAAAAGGGGAAGTACAACGAGATCTGGGTGTCCTTGTTCATCAGTCACTGAAAGTAAGCATGCTGGTACAGCAGGCAGTGAAGAAAGCAAATGCCACGTTGGCCTTCATAACACGAGGAGTTGAGTATAGGAGCAAAGAGGTTCTTCTGCAGTTGTACTGGGTTGGTCTCCAAATTTTAGGAAGGACATTCTTGCCATTGAGTGAGTTTATGAGGGTAATGGCCTACTCCTGCACCTATTGTCTATTGTCTATTGTTCTGCCCCCTCCCCGACATCAGTCTGAAGAAGGGTCTCGACCAAAAAGTCACCCATTCCTTCTCTCCAGAGACGCTGCCTGTCCTGCTGAGTTATTCCAGCAGTTTGCGTCCACCTTCGATTTAAGCCAGCATTTGCAGTTCTTTCCTACACATTTTGTCTGCTCCACTGCAAACTCTTCTCAAGGTATGTCTACTTTGAAGAAGTTCTTCCTTCTCCCAGCTAACAATGCTCTATTCTTAATTTTCCTTGTTCTTCATTCCCTTTGCCATATTTTCACACTTCCTTATCGATGTATCTCCCTCTCCCCTGACATCAGTCTGAAGAAGGGTCTTGACCCGAAACGTCACCCATTCCTTCTATCCAGAGATGCTGCCTGTCCCGCTGAGTTACTGCAGCAGTTTGTATCTACCTTCGAATTAAACCAACATCGGCAGTTCTTTCCCCCTCATAAATATTGTCAAGGTTTAGGTTTATTGTATTTTGTACTGAGGTACAGTGAATAACTACAGTTTGCAATATAGTGGAAGATAAAGAGTGCAGAACTTTGTTCTCAGGATTGTAATGATTCAGCTCCATGAACAGAGTTTAATGTTCACTATTAGGTAAAGGCGAATTGGACCGTGCCCCAGTTTATGGAAGGACCGTTCAGAAGCCTGATAATGGAGGGGAAGAAGAAGAGGAAAAAGTGTATCTGCCTTCCTGGTCATTCCCTTTTCTATCTTCTACCTGGGCGATGATAGAGCTTGAAAGCTTGGACATTAGACTTAAGATCAGTGTCTTCCTCACCATTATCTGATTCCTGAAACTATCACCCATTTCACATCCTCTTCTTCCCGGAGGTGCTGCCATTTACTTTTACTTACTTACTATATTTACACTTCACTCTATTTAATTCAGTGTTCTGTTATTGTACTTAAATACCTTTCTGCATTGCTCTAGATTGCACTTCAAAGTTACAAGGCTTGTCAATGTATTTATTGTCATATCTATCACTATATATACGTTTGTTTCTGTGAACGGGGAATTTCAATGAATCCTGATGTCTATTACAATAGTCTATCACAAATCTGACTTCTTGTGAGCTGTGAGGTGGTCGTTCCTTCTACTACTTACGCCAAACTTCTACAGTGGATACGCAATGGAAGACATTTAAAGTGGATACGCAATGGAAGACATTTAAAGTGGATACGCAATGGAAGACATTTAAAGTGGATACGCAATGGAAGACATTTAAAGACTGCATGGATGAACTACAAAAATTGTTCATCCCAATTTGGCAAATGAATAGATCAGGGAAGGTAGTGCATCCGTGGATAACAAGGGAAATCAGGGATAGTATCAAAGCAAAGGATGATGCGTACAAAGTAGCCAGAAAAAGCAGCATACCAGAGGACTGGGAGAAATTCAGAGACCAGCAGAGAAGGACAAAGGGCTTGATTAGGAAAGGAAAAATAGATTATGAAAGAAAACTGGCAGGGAACATAAAAACTGACTGCAAAAGTTTTTATAGATATGTGAAGAGAAAGAGATTAGTTAAAACAAATGTAGGTCCCTTGCAGTCAGAAACAGGTGAGTTGATCACGGGGAACAAGGATATGGCGGACCAATTGAATAACTACTTTGGTTCCATCTTCACTAAGGAAGACATAAATAATCTGCCGGAAATAGCAGGGGACTGCAGGTCAAAGGAGTACTTGAGTGAAATCCAGGTTAGTCGGGAAGTGGTGTTGGGTAAATTGAATGGATTAAAGGCCGATAAATCCCCAGGGCCAGATAGGCTGCATCCCAGAGTACTTAAGGAAGTAGCTCCGGAAATAGTGGATGCATTAGTGATAATCTTTCAAAACTCTTTAGATTCTGGAGTAGTTCCTGAGGATTGGCGGGTAGCAAACGTAACCCCTCTTTTTAAGAAGGGGGGGAGAGAGAAAACGGGGAATTACAGACCAGTTAGTCTAACATCGGTAGGGGGGAAACTGCCAGAGTCAGTTATTAAAGATGGGATAGCAGCACATTTGGAAAGTGGTGAAATCATTGGACAAAGTCAGCATGGATTTACGAAAGGTAAATCATGTCTGACGAATCTTGTGGAATTTTTCGAGGATGTAACTAGTAGCGTGGATGGGGGAGAACCAGTGGATGTGCTGTATCTGGACTTCCAGAAGGCTTTCGACAAGGTCCCACATAAGCGATTAGTATATAAACTTAAAGCATATGGCATTGGGGGTTCAGTATTGATATGGATAGAGAACTGGCTGGCAAACAGGAAGCAAAGAGTAGGAGTTAACGGGTCGTTTTCACAATGGCAGGCAGTGACTAGTGGGGTACCGCAAGGCTCAGTGCTGGGACCCCAGCTATTTACAATATACATAAATGATCTGGATGAGGGAATTGAAGGCAATATCTCCAAGTTTGCGGATGACACTAAGCTGGGGGGCAGTGTTAGCTGTGAGGAGGATGCTAGGAGAATGCAAGGTGACTTGGATAGGCTGGGTGAGTGGGCAAATGTTTGGCAGATGCAGTATAATGTGGATAAATGTGAGGTTATCCACTTTGGTGGCAAAAATAGGAAAACCGACTACTATCTAAATGGTGGCCGATTAGGAAAAGGGGAGATGCAGCGCGACCTGGGTGTCATGGTACACCAGTCATTGAAAGTAGGCATGCAGGTACAGCAGGCAGTGAAGAAAGCCAATGGTATGTTAGCTTTCATAGCAAAAGGATTTGAGTATAGGAGCAGGGAGGTTCTACTTCAGTTGTATAGGGTCTTGGTGAGGCCACACCCGGAGTATTGCGTACAGTTCTGGTCTCCAAATCTGAGGAAGGACATTATTGCCATGGAGGGAGTGCAGCGAAGTTTCACCAGACTGATTCCTGGGATGTCAGGACTGTCTTATGAACAAATACTGCATAGACTCGGTTTATACTCTCTGGAATTTAGGAGATTGAGAGGGGATCTTATAGAAACTTACAAGATTCTTAAGGGGTTGGACAGGCTAGATGCAGGAAGATTGTTCCCGATGTTGGGGAGGTCCAGGACAAGGGGTCACAGCTTAAGGATAAGGGGGAAATCCTTTAGGACCGAGATGAGAAGGAATTTTTTCACACAGAGAGTGGTGGGTCTCTGGAACTCTCTGCCACAGAGGGTAGTTGAGGCCAGTTCATTGGCTATATTTAAGAGGGAGTTAGATGTGGCCCTTGTGGCTAAGGGGATCAGAGGGTATGGAGAGAAGGCAGGTACGGGATACTGAGTTAGATGATCAGCCATGATCATATTGAATGGCGGTGCAGGCTCGAAGGGCCGAATGGCCTACTCCTGCACCTAATTTCTATGTTTCTATGTTTCTATGTTAGTATGTGCTCTTGACTCACGATCACTAGGTTCTCCGTGCTATCCCAGATGTTATAGGAAAGATACTGTGAAGCTTGAAAGGGTTCAGAAAAGAATTATGAGGATGTTGCCAGGACTAGAGGGTGTGAGCTATGGGGAGAGATTGAGTAGGCTGGGTCTCTATTCCATGGAGTCTAGGAGGATGAGGGGAGATCTTATAGAGGTATACAAAATCATGAGAGGAATAGATCGGGTAGATGCACAGAGTCTTTTGCCCAGAGTAGGGGAATCGAGGACCAGAGGACAAAGGTTGAAAGTGAAACAGAAAAGATTTAATAGGAATCCGAGGGATAACTTTTTCACACAGAAAGTGGTGGGTGTATGGAACAAGCTGCCAGTTGAGGTAGTTGAAGCTGTGACTATCCCATCATTTAAGAAATAGTTGGACAGGTATATGGATGGGACAAGTATGGAGGGTTATGGACCAAGCGCAGGCATGTGGGACTAGGGTAGATGGGACATTGTTGGCCGGTGTGGGCGAGTTGGGCCAAAGGGCCTGTTTCCATACTGTATTACTCTATGAATCCATTACTTTATATTCCTTTATTCTGAGCACTAATGCGGATGTTACATTGAGGCTTTGAGCATTTGGCTGCTCTGTCTACTAAGTAACCTCTACACCTGACAGAACTCAGAATAGAAAGTCAAGCATGCAAGTGATGTTCATTGCCATGAGTTGCTGATTTAGAGTTCTGGGGGCCTTAATGCTAGAGATGTTGTCCTGGGAGAGCACCTTGAAATACACAGGATGCTATAGTGTTGATTTTGCGAGTTTTCTAATGTTTCTAAATGTCAGGGTCGTTTTGAATAAAAATCTACTGTTTTTTACCAATAAATTTCAAACCTTTATTCAGATCCCTTCAGATCACGATTAGTTTCAGAATATCAGATAAATAAAAATTCAGAACATCTTACAATGATAAAATGCCATAAAGATGTGTTCTCAACCCTTTACTATGCTCCCTTTGTGCTCATGACTCAGTGGCCAAATTCTGCCATAACTTCATATAAACATTTGCAGATGACACCACTGCAGTGGGCTATTAAAAAATGATGGGGTACGAAAAGTAGATAGAGAGCTTAGACACATGATGTCAAGACCGAAACCTCTCCCTCAATGGCAGCATGATGAAAGAGATAGTTACTAATTTCAAGAAAGGACTTGGTGTACACTTTGCAGTCAACATCAATGACACTGAAGGTACGAGATAGTCAAGACCTTCAAGTTACTTGGCATAAATATGTCCAACAATTTGTCTTGGAGCAACTGCATTGAAGCTACAGCCAATAAAGCACACCAAAACCTCTACTTCCTCAGAAGTCTAAGGAAGCAGGGCATGTCTCCAATGACTCTTACAAACCTCTACAGATGCACTGTGGAAAGCATCCTACTGGGATGTGTCTCCCCCCTCTCATCAGGCAAAATATACAAAAGCTTGAAAGTAAGTACCATCAGTTTCAGGACCAGCTTTTCTTCCCCACTGTTATCAGATGACTGAAGGTGGGGTGTGGTTCCATTCCTCCAACCTAACTCATTGTGGATTTACACTTTTTTTTATCTGCACTTTGTAATTGTAGCACTTTAGTGCTGTAACATTATATTCGGAAGTCTGGCATTTTTCTCTTTGTGCTACCTGTTGTACTTGTATGGCTTGTATGGCTTGTATGGCTTGAATTTGCTCGTAAAGTATGATTTGGCTGGATAGCACGCAAACAAAGATGTATCTTGGAACAAGCGATAATATCAAACCAATACTGATATCAATGCAGATATCATGATATTATTGTGTTAATTCTTCTAACTGTTCCTCTGAAGAAAATATACATTTTGTAAGCCATCTTGATGAACAAGAATGTACTGTAGCTGCATTAAGGAGGCAATTAAACACACCTGAGCATTTACAAACGCCTGTGAAGCCATGTGTCCCAAACATTATGGTGTGCTGAAATGGGGGGGGACTATGTATAAACACAGCTGTAATTTCTACATGGTGAAACCGAAATGTATAAAAATATTCTTAAATAAAATCTGACAATGTGCACTTTAACCGCATATAATTTTTTCTATTATAAATCTCAAATTGTGGAATACAAAGACAAATAAATAAATGATGGGTGTTTGTCCCAAACATTTTGGAGGGCACTGTGGACTCAAAATGTTGGAGTAACTCAGTGGGACAGGCAGCATCTCTGGAGAGAAGGAATGGGTGACGTTTCGGGTCGAGACCCTTCTTCAGACTTGGTAAACAAGAGGTCTTCCAAAAACGTGTGACCTAAAACCATACCAACAACAAATCTTATTGACTATGCTGACTATGAGTGTTCCTCAAGGCCCCAGCTCCTTCCTTAAACCAGTAATAGCTTTTTGATGTAGCATTCTCCTATCATTGATTATGGTGGGCTTCAATGTAAGTCCACATGAGGTTGTCAAAAGCATCATGAAAGCTTGGGGGTACTCAAAAAGCTGGAGAAACTCAGCGGGTGCAGCAGCATCTAAGGAGCGAAGGAGATAGGTGACGTTTCGGGTCGAGACCCTTCTTCAGACTGGTTAGGGATCAGGGAAACAAGAGATATAGATGGTGATGTGGAGAGATAAAGAACAATGAATGAAAGATATGCAAAAAAGTATCGATGATAAAGGAAACAGGCCATTGAAAGCTGTTTGTGGTGTGAAAATGAGAAGCTAGTGCGACTTGGGTGGGGGAGAGATAGAAAGAGAAGGAATGCCAGGGCCCGAGGCTGAGGGACAGGTGGGAAGGGGAGAAGACAGCCAGGGTTAACAGAATTGAGAAAATTCAATGTTTAAGCCCAGAGGATGCGGACTCCCCAAGCGGAATATGAGGTGCTGTTCCTCCAACTTGCGGTGTTGCTCACTCTGGCCGTGGAGGAGGCCCAGGACCGAGAGGTCGGATACGGAATGAGAGGGGGAGTTGAAGTGCTGAGCCACTGGGAGGTCGGGTTGGTTATTGCGGACCGAGCGGAGGTGTTCGGCAAAACGATCGCCAAGCCTCCGCTTGATCTCACCGATATAGATCATCTGGAGCAACGGATGCAGTAGATGAGGTTGGAGGAGGTGCAGGTGAACTTCTGTCGGACGTGTAAGGACTGCTTGGGTCCCTGAAAGGAGTGGATGGGGGAGGTGAAGGGACAAGTGTAGCATCTCTTGCGGTTGCAAGGGAAAGTGCCCGGGGAAGGGGTGGAGCGGGAGGGAAGGGAAGAATTGACAAGGGTGTTGCGGAGGGAGTGGTGTTTGCGGAAGGCAGACGGGGGGGAGATATGAAGATGTGGCGAGTGGAGGGGTCACGTTGGAGGTGGCGAAACTGGCGGAGGACTATCTGTTGTATGTATCGGCTGGTGGGGTGAAAGGTGAGGACCAGGGGGACTCTGCCCTTGTTGTGAGTGGGGGAATGGGGAGAGAGGGCAGTGTTGCGGGGTATGGAGGATACCCTGGTGCGAGCCTCATCTATAGTGGGGGCAGGGGAATCCCCATTCTCTGAAGAATGAGGACATTTGTGATGAACTGGTGTGGAACACCTCATCCTGGGAGCAGATGCGGCGTAGACGGAGGAATTGGGAATAGGGGATGGAGTCCTTACAGGAAGCAGGGTGGGAGGAAGAGTAGTCCAGGTAGCTGTGGGAGTCAGTTGGTTTGTAGTGGATGTCAGTCAGGAGTGTATCACCTGCAATAGAGATGGTGAGGTCAAGGGATGGTAGGGAAATGTCGGAAATGGTCCAAGTGTATTTGACTACCGGATGGAAGTTGGTGGTGAAATGGATGAAGTCAGTCAGTTGTGTGTGGGTGCAGGAGGTGACACCAAAGCAGTCGTCGATGTAACGGAGGTAGAGGTCGGGGGTGGGTCCCTGGTACGCCGAGAACAAAGATTGTTCGACGTGCCCGACAAAGAGGCAGGCGTAGCTGGGGCCCATGCGTGTGCCCATAGCTACGCCTTGTGTTTGGAGGAAATGGGAGGAGTCAAAAGATAAGTTATTGAGGGTAAGGACCAACTCCGCTAGGCGGAGGAGAGTGACAGTGGACGGGTATGGGTTGCTCCTCTGGTCGAGGAAGTACCGGAGGGCTTTGAGACCATCCTGGTGGGGGATGGAGGTGTAGAGTGACTAGACGTCCATGGTGAAGATGAGAGGATGGGGGCCTGGAGAATGGAATGCGCGGAGCCGACGGAGCTTCATGAAAGCTTCTTCTCCCGTTGAGTGGTCATGGCCCGGGGAAGTACAAGAGTCAGCAGGAATGTTACATTTTACGTCTTTGATCAATTCTTTGAAACTTTTCCTCTAAAAACCTACTAAGCACCAAATACCCTGTGCATAGTAATATTCCTGCTCACACTTACATTCGATTCCACAACAGTAAAACTCTTTATCCTTATTTGTCCCTAAAGCCCAACTCGAACAAAGCTTTAGTCATGGCTCAGCCTCAGATTTTGTTTGATGATGCTCTTGTAAAACACCTTGGGATATCAACAACACTGTGTTAATACGTGTTATTGTTCTATGTATATGTAGAACAATATACATAGTTGTAGATAAATGAATGTATTATATTGTAAGAATAAAATAAAGGAGTATACATAAATACAACAGCTTAATTGTCAAAATTAAAGGCTGATTCTAGTTTAATTGCTGTAATTCAGTGACTGTACAGATTGCCAGAAAAACAGTGATAGAACAACAGATTACACCTATCATAAATTTTGGGAGCGGTGTCGACAGCTCAAATGTTGGTGGTGTTAAAAGTGAACACTGTTCTTCAAAGGATTTGTGTCTCACCATTTACTTTCATCTTCACTTGTGAATGTAGCCAGTGAAGCCAGATTGAAAGTCTCTTTCCATATATTTTGTTTTATTGTTGAAGTAAATATAGCAACAAAATATACCTAACAGATAAAATGACATGTATTAATTAAATAAAAATATTGAATACTTCATAGTTTAAAACGGAAATTTTAAATGTCAATCAACACGATAGGTCACCTAGGTGAAGCTCTCTAAATCATTAGATGATGCGAAAATAGTTATTCCAAATATTATACTAAATTTATTTGCGATGCAGGCAGCTTTCTATATTCAGCAATTTAGATTTTGGTTACATTCATGGGAGTGACCTAATTTATTGGGCGTGACAAGATTTGTAATCTCCAGATTAGTTCCAGTGCCACATATTAGTGAGGGTAGGACAAGGAAGATAGAACAGATGAATGCATGACTGAGGAGCTGAAGTGCAGGGGACAGGGATTCAGAATTTTGGACCATTGGTATGTCTTCTGGGGCAGAATGACCGACAAGAAGGATGGGTTTCCCCTAAACTGGAGAGGGACCAATATCCTGGCGAGCAGGCTTGCTAGTGGTACTCAGGAGGGTTTAAACTAGAGTGGCAGGGGGACAAGATCTAATGTAGCAGTGAGGCAGTGAGAGGCTGAAAGATCATTAGATTGATAGGCAGAAACACGCAGAAAGTGAAGATAGATGGTTGGATTAAATTCCATTTATTTCAACGCTAGAAGCTTATTAGGTAAGGCATGAACGAGGAAAGATTGATTCTGAACCTGAGAAGTAATTTTGTTTACACGGTGGGTGCTGACTACATGGAACGAGCTGCCAGAGAAAGTATTTGTGGCAACTACAATAACAACTGTTAAAATATATTTGGACAGCTATGTGGATAGTAAATGTTTAGAGGAATATGGCCAAATGCAGGTAAATTGGTCCAATTTAGTTGGGGAATCTTGGTTGGTGTGGACATTTTAGGTCAAAGAGCCTTTTTCCATTCTATGTGACTCTGTGACTCTTAGGGTTGGCCCAATGTTATTGTATTCTATGTATTGTGCATTATTATTTCAGAATGCAAGTTTTCCTGAATTGTCATTATTATATAATTCTACTAGTCAGTCTTACAGCATGGAGACAGGCCCTTCGTCCCAACTCACCTGCTCGTCCTCGTCCTTGGGAAGTGGTTCTTGAATTGATATAGTTCTTTTTGCAAACTGAAAAGGGTATAGAGAAGATTTACGAGGATGGTTCCAGGAATAGAGTGTGTGAGCTATAGGGAGAGGTTGAGAAGGCTGGGACTCTTTTCCTTTCCGGATGAGGGGTGATCTTATAGAAGTTTATAAAATCATGAGAGGAATAGATCGAGTAGATGCACAGAGTCTCTTGCCCAGAGTAGGCAAATCAAGACCATGGATAAGAGAGACTTGGGGGTACATGAACCAAACGCGGGCAGGTGGGGCTAGTGTAACTAGGACATGTTGGCTGGTGTGGGCAAGTTGGGCTCAAAGACCTGTTTCCACACTGTATCACTCAATGTCTATGACTCTATAACTGGGAGCCTTCAAAGAATCATTATAGCTTTATAAATGTTAAGTGGTGTTGTCAGCAGGAACACTTTTGCTTCTAACTGTGGCCTCAAGTCCTGGACCAGACATCTGCGTGTACATTCTACACTGAGATTTCAGCCCAGTGTGAGATGAAATATTACGCTGCCATAGTGTTACCTTGCACTAATGCTCTACTTGCTCTCAGCTGTGAATGTAAAACAGCTTACAGTTTGAACCAAGGTAATCCATAATGTCTTGGTCAAAATCCACTGCTCAACCAAGATTTACAGTTAATCTGGCCATTTATTTCATTGTATATAATTTGGTTGTCATGCTTCTACATTAAAACGATGCCGCAGAAAGTTAGAAGGACATTGAATGCATTTTTTGGTGATTATTGTCCAATGAAAACACATTGGGATTTTGCATTGCTCAAAATAGAGAATCATGAAGCAATCTTCAAGACCTCAACCAATGTGTGGTTATAAATCAGTCGGGACTGATTGTTAAGTACACTTTAATATCAAGTATTGGATTTGGTAGAGAGAGAGAGGAAAACTAAAGATAATATAGCCTGCCTAAAAGATAATAATTTATGTGTAAGAGTGATGTCCCACGATTAGAAATCTGCATACTGCAGGGACAAGTTAAGAACGATATCACAGTTGAATTTGAAAACATGAATTTTAACATAATCATAACTGAAGGTGAATTTTAGTTAAAATATCAAAAAGTAGATTGAAATAGGGGAAATCCTCATGGTACAGAAGGCATGTTTTTTTTTCACCTTCGACCGAAGTAAAACATTTTTGGGAAATACTTACTGAGGAAGGGTTTCGGCCCGAAACCTTGCCTATTTCCTTCACTCCATAGATGCTGCCACACCCGCTGAGTTTCTCCAGCACTTTTGTCTACCTGGGAAATACTTACTGTTAATTATGTTTACTATCAGAACAAAGGAAAGGCCAAGGGATAAAACTTTGAGTGAAAAACTGTAAATAAAATTGCAAATAAATAAATAGTAATGAGCTAAATTGCACTTAGTATATAGCTAAATAGTTTATAAAATGAAGAATAAGTAACAGCTTGAGAAAAGTTATACCAAGTCTATCAAGAGTCAAGAGTGTTTTATTGTCATATGTCCCGGATAGGACAATGAAATTCTTACTTGCTGCAGCACAACAGAATATGTGACTATGTAAACATTGTACATAACGGGGGAAGAGAAGAAAAAGAAAAAGTTGAATAAATAACATATATAGTGCAATAATAATATAGTCTTTTGCAGTTCAGAGCTCAGAGCTTATCGTTCGTTGTGTTTAATAGCCTAATGGCTGCAGCGAATAAAGAAATGAATAGACATGTAATGAAGACTGAAATATCATGACCGAATGGTGCGATTTATTCAATTTGAAGCAAGTATTTTATATAACAGATGATAAAAGAAAATCAAATCATTTGTATGTTATAAGTGAAATATCAATATTTGAATAGTATAAAAATAAAAGAAACAGGAGCAGGAGCCATTTGACCAACAGTCTGTTTCACTCTTTAATAAGATCTTGACTGATTACAATATAATTTTCCTGCTCTCACCCCAATGTTCCTTGATTCTCTTGTAGATCAAATCCCTGTGAACCTCCTCTTTGAATATATTCAGTGACTCTGATTCCACAACTATCCTGGGTAAGAGAATTCCAGAGTCCTGATCCTCTGAGAATAAATTTGTTTTCATCTCTATTAATGGGCGCCTTTTGATACAATGCCCATCATTCTATACATCCTATTAGGGGAACCCTCTCAGCATCCATCCTGTCATTCCTCTTAGAAGCTCATATATTTCCCCAAGATCACTTATTCTTCTAAACTCCAATATGTACAAATAAAATCAGCTCAACCTCTCTTCATACATTATTTATCATCCCAAGTATAAAACTCGTGAACCTTTTACAGTCATAAAGTCATGGACTAGTCATTTTCTAAATTCCTTTCAATGCACACATCCCTCAGTAAATATTGAGATCCAAATAGTGGGCTGTACTCCAGGTGAGATCTCATCGCTGACCTGTGATCAAAACTTCCCTACTTTTAAACTTCACACACTTTGTCATAAAGGTCAACGATTCACTACTTTCCTAATTATTTTATTTCCTCACATGTCAGGTCTTTACAATTCAAGTGAAAGTACCCCAGGCTGCTTAGTACCGAAAGTGCTGGAGTAACTGAACGGGTCAGGCAGCATGTTTGGAGATCATGAAAAGGTGTCGTTTTGGGTCAGGATCCTTCATCTGACTGAAGAAGGGTCCAGACCCTAAACACCACCTTTTCATGATCTCTAAATATGCTGCAGATCCGTTAAGTTACCCCAGCACTTTATGTCCTTCTGTGTAAACCACCATCTGCAGTTCCTTGTTTCCACTTCATAGTACAGCAGTTTGCAGTCTGACTCAATTTTAAATAATGTTATTCATTCGTCTTTCCAAAGTAGACAACCTCACATTTTCTCAGATTATACTCCTTCTGCCAACTTCTTGCCCACCTGTTTAACCTATTTAAATCCCTTTGCTGTCTCTTTGTGTCTCCTCAAATACACCAGACCAATAATATATTACATTTAAATCAAATGAAAGGGAAAGTTATGGGCCTGTCCCACATAAGCGAGTTTTCAGGCGACTGCCGCCGACTGTCATGTTGCCAGCAGTCATCTGAAAAACTGGCAACTGGAACGGCGGCTGTCAGAGTGGAACACACCCACACACACAAACAAGTCGCCTCCTTCACCAGCCCGTTATGCAGGCGGGGACAGGGCAAGCGGGGGAGCGCTGTCTGAGTGAAATTCACTCGGTGCAAAGCCAATGTGATGTAGACACACACCGCGATGAACAGGAAGGTTGGCACTGTAATTAAGACGGCTAAAGCACAGTGTACGGTTGGTCCTTTAAAAGAGGGGGGGAGAAGGAGTGGAGACAACTTTTTTAAAAATCTCTATACACGGCTGTGAAGCTCGGCGGCCATTTAACATTACCGGTCGATTATCCTTGGTTCTCAAAACTGCTTACGTTTTTTTTTACCAATGAGCCACTGAAATTCACCGGTCAGCACCGGCTACAACCTACGAGAACCTACGAGAACCTTCGACCTCCTGGCAACCCACTAGGATCTCTAGGACCCATCTACAGCACGGGAATTCTCGCTACTCTCCAAGGCGGCTTCATTCTAGTCACCGCTAACTTTTCAACATGTTGAAAAATTTGCGGCAACTATAATGAGGCCGCGACTAGTTGCTGGGAACTCCCCACGACCATGAAGCCGACTCCCCGGCAATCACCCGCGAATATGTGGCGACCATATGGCGACTGCATAGTCTCCTGCAGTCGCCTAAAAAGTTGCCTAAGTGGGACAGGCCCATAAATATAAAAACAGTAAGCAATGTAGGAGGAATGTCTCTAGGCATTAATTCTAGATAGCATGAAGGAGAGGAGTAGTGGATAATGAGTAAATATTCCAACCTTGTTTTTAAAGGAGAATTATAGGATCAGAATTTGGGCTGAGAGGCTGAAGAGTTAAAATTAGCTTTTGGTTTTCTTCACAAAAGAGTTAGCTTGCTGCTTGATATCAAAGAATATTGAAAAGCTACAAAGAGTAAAGAGTTCTAAGAGGTTAAGACTAGATTGCCGAAATGAGAAAAGCTAAACACATTTATGAAAGACCAAATTACCCATTTTTGTACAGTAAAATTCTTTGTTTCGTGTGGAACCATTCAAATTGCAATGTTGGATCTTCACTGTTTAGAGAGATATGGACCACCAGCGGGCAAATTAGATTAGCCCAGAATGACAACTTGGTCGGCAAAGACAAGGTGGGCCAAAGAGCCTGTTTCCATGCTGCATAACTCTATGTGTCTGCAGTAGAATGTGAGGTACAATATAAATGACATAACATTCGGGAGCGGCCATCTTGTAGCAGAAGTGTGAAGCAAATCGATTGTGGCTTCAGTTTGTTTTAAAAAATGGAGACTGCTTAATTTTCTTCAGGAAGAAAGGAAGGAGTGGTATCTTAATTGGATTGGATTTTTAAAGCTCCCTTTGATAATTAATATGTGCCATCATCGAGAAGTCCCCATTGGCAGTTCCTATTAGTAGGCAGAATCAATAAAAATGTCTATTAGTTATTTGGCTGTTAATATGGACGTTAGATTATCAGAGGGTTATTCTTTGCTAAACTGTCAGATTTTCTTTCATCCCAAACTTTCTTGTATTCTTACTTAATCAGGAAGAATAAATACTGTACATTGTACATAACATTGGGATCACAGTATAAGTAGTTCCAAAACACATTTCACATTCATCAGTCTGCTACGGGTAGCAATTATAGGGAAATAAGGTGCAAGATTCCTCGACAAAATATTTTATTTGTCTAGTTAATGTGAGAATTAGGAAATGTAAAAATGAAATCTGCAATATCCAGTTAATTCACCTTGTCTACAGATTTTAATGGGTTCCTATTTTGGTGCCACCAAAATGTCACCATGTCAGTGCAGTTTTATAAATATATTATTTTTGACAGTATTTTTCACCCTGTACAAATTATTTCAACTTATTTCAACAATTATTTCAACATTGCGTCGAGAGGTGACAATGGATTGTGTGCTGGTGAAGAGTTTGATGTTGTTTTGCATTTTAAAACACAACACTTTCACTCTTTGAACTTGCCTTCTCAGCTGTGAATTCACAAGCTGTCACTTCTCTGCTCACTATATAAAACAGTCTTCTGGTAACGCAGCAGTCAGCTAGTCTGCAGACTTAAACTCAGGCTACGATTTCAGAATCCACGATGGAGAATCTTCTGGAAACTCTGCTGGAAATGGGTGATGATGTGGGACTCATGGACATGGATATGATTTCTGCCATCAGCTGGAACGTTGAAGAAGACAAGTTTGAGTCTAACCAGGATCCATCACATCGCAGTTTCTTACAAGGATCCTCTTTTGAATTATTCTCTCCTTCTATGCCACCCCTCTCAGAGACGAAAAACAACGTGCCGGTGGGAACTCGTGACGTTGAATCCTTGCGGCAGATCTGGGCCATTGAAGAGAAGGGAACGTCATCCATGAGGCTCCGACAACTGCCCAGAGCCAAGATGTCAGGTAAACGCCGAATGAAAGCGAGCGAGAGAGAAAAGCTGAGAATGAGGAGGCTGGCTCATGCTCTCCACATGCTGCGGACGTTTCTACCACCCGTTTACAGCCAGCGTGGTCAGACTCTCACCAAAATCCAGACGCTGCACTGCGCTATCCAGTACATTTCTGAGCTTTCCACATTACTGGCACAAGGAAGACATCAGAATTCAGGACATAGCATGTGAAACGATTGCGTTAAAAGAACACGTTTTGTACATATGGACTAAGAATTGATATTAACTGTAAATTTAGATTAGTTTCGCTCAAAGTTTATGTGTTACTGGCCAACTTGTATTAACCATTAAATATTAAGGTAACAAACCTATCATTATCTATCAGTATATTGAATAGTTCATACTACAAATAATCTTGAGATACTTTATAACAAATTTTATCCGATTAATGACTACAATGCTTTATTTTTTTGTGGCAACACCAATAAATGCTGAAACAATGAACATAATATAATTGATATGTCTTTTATTTCTCTCCAAGATTTCAGTTTCGTAATATAACATAGGATTACAATTCACAAAGGAATGTAATGAAGATTAGTAGATTGATCAACAGCTTTCTCATGCAGCAAATAGTAATGGTGTCCATTTCCCTGTGGAAAAGGATTCGGAATGGGATTTGATCTTTGTTTTTAAAGAGAATTAGATGAACACTTCAGGGAGAGCAAATCCCAGGGCTATCAGAATTGCTGGCACTGATTTGTGAACAAAATAACCTACTTTGATTGTGGTGGAAGTGGTGGAGCTTCTGCCTCACAGCGATCTGGCTTTCAGTCCTAAACTCTATTTGTGTGGATTATGCACCTTCTCCCCCTGTGACAACATGCTCCAGGTTCTCTGGTTTCCTCCCACATCCCAGAAAAGGTGGTGTTAGGTGAATTGACTTTTGCAAATTATCCTCAGTGTATGTGGGTGGTCGGAAAGTAAAGGGGAATTCATGGGCTATGCAAAAGAGAATAGGTTACAAGGAAAAAGGAGGGGAAGGAAAATTATATGATTCCTTTGAAAGCAGTGACCTCCCTCCACGTCATATAGAAATGGAAATATGAAAATGTTGTAATGATTCTAGGCTTGTTTGAATAAGTGTGTATGAATGAATCATTATTGAAAACAATTTGAATGATCATTCCTGGAATCGCTTGCTAGCTTTTGATAAAGTTAATGATCATTATGTTTTAAAGCTCCAATGCTCGCAGTAGGTCTTGGATGTTGCGATTGATTTGCTGGAAAACCACGGTTGTGCGGCATGGAGGTCATCAGTGAACTACTGTTCATAAGTTCATAAGTTAAAGGAGCAGAATTAGGCCTTTTGGCACATCACCTATTCTGCCATTTAATAATGGCTGATCCATCTTTCCTCTCAACCCCATTCTCCTGCCTTCTCCACATAACCCCTGACACCCGTACTAATCAAGAATCTATCAATCTCCACCTTAAAAATATCCATTGACTTGGATATTGTGTGGAATACAGCACTGATTTTTCTGCAATTACCATATAACCATATAACAATTACAGCACGGAAACAGGCCCTCTCGGTCCTTCCAGTCCGTGCCGAACATTTATTTTCCCCTAGTCCCATCTACATGCACTCAGACCATACCCCTCCATTCCCTTCCCATTCATATACCTATCCACTTTACTTTTAAATGTTAAAAACGATCCTGCCTCCACCACTTCTGCTGGAAGCTTATTCCACACAGCCACCACTCTCTGAGTAAAGAAGTTTCCCCTCACGTTACCCCTAACCTTCTGTCCCTTAATTCTCATGTCAATGTTAATTCTCAATGTGCAAGGTCCAGTTTGTGGCGCAAATCTTTGAATAATTCTATCCCAAGTTCCAACATAAAAGTAGCCCCAACTTTGGTCACCCTTGCAGGAGAGTTTAATTTCACCATTTGAGCACTTTTCTGACCTCCCTTTTTTTCACTTCATTCATTGCATAAAACAGGGCTGCCAACTCTCAAGCTTTGAGCGTGAGAATCACGCATTTGAACAAATGCTCACACCCTCACGCTGATCACAAATTTCTCACGCTCTGTCATGCTTGTCATCAACTAAAATTTCAAAACTCAGATAAACTGCATGGGCCACAGGTGTTGGAGAGCCGGGGCTGAAGGAGGGATGGAAGCAGAACCAGCGGCGGGGACAGATGCGGGGTGCCGCGGCTAGCAAGTGTTTGCGGGCTGGCGAGTGTTTGCGGGGCTGGCGAGTGTTTGCGGGGCTGGCGAGTCTCTCGCTGCAGCTCCGGCCATGGAGCAGTGCAAGAATCCCGGGCCGTCAGAGGCGTCGGAAGCGTAGCGTCGCTCAGTCTCTGTGCCGATGGACAGAGACTCTCAAAGGGAGGCGGAGAGAGTGAGGGGAAGGAGACAGGGAGACAGGGGGGAGAGAGAGAGGGGGTGAGAGGAGAGAGAGGGGAGAGACAGTGGGAGAGAATGGGGAGAGAGAAGAGGGACAGGGAGAGGGGGGAGAGCGAGGAGAGAGAGAGGGGAGGGAGAGAGAGGTAGGGGAGAGAGGTAGGGAGAGAGAGAGAGAGGGGAGGGATAGGGAAAGGGGGGAGAGAGAGAGGGGGGAGTGAGGTAGAAGAGGGGGAGAAGAGATAGAGGGGGAGAGAGAGTGGGGAAGAGGGGGAAAGGAAGAGCAAGAGGGAAGAGAGAGGGGGGGTAAAGAGAGATGGGGAAGAGGGAGAAGAGGGAGAGAGGGGGGAAAGAGAGAGAGAGAGGGGGGCAAAGAGAAAGAGGAGATATAGACAGAGGAGAAAGAGAGAGGGGAGAGAGCAGGGGGAGATTGAGGTGGGAGGGAAAAATGGGGGAGGGAGAGGGAGCGGGAGAGAGAGGGGGTGAAAGAGGAGAGAGGAGAGGGAGAGAGAGAGCAAGGGAGAGAGAGCAAGGGAGAGAGAGAGGGGGAGATAGCGAGGGGGGAGAAAGAGAGAGAGAGTTGGGAGAGAGAAGGAGAGGGAGGTGAGGGGGAGATAGAGAGGAGAGAGAGAGAGGGAGAAAGGGGGGAGAGAAAGGAGAAAGAGAAGAAAGAGAGGGGGAGAGTGAGGTGGGAGGAAGAGAGGGGGAAGAGCGAGAGAGGGGAGAGAGGGAGAGGTGGAGAGAGATGAGAGAGAGAGAGAGAGAGGGAGAGAGAGAGAGGGGGGAGAGAGGGGGATAGAGAGGCAGGGCTGCCAACTCCCATGCATTGAGCGTCAGAATCACGCATTTCACCAAATTCTCACGCTGATCACAAATCTCTCACGTTCTGTCGTGAGAAATTCTCTGATCAACGAAAATTTCAAAACTCATATCAACTGCATGGGCCATGGATGTTGGAAGCAGAAGCTGCGGTGGGGACAGATGCGTACGGGGAGCGGGTCAGGCGAGTGTTTACCGGGCTGGCAAGTGCTTGCTGGGCTGGCGAGTGTTTGCTGGGCTGGCGAGTCACTCACTGCAGCTCCGGCCATGGAGCAGCCTCAGTGCAAGAGTCCCGGGCCATCGGAGGCGTCGGAAGCGTTGCGCTGCTGCCGTGAGAGTCTCTGTGCCAAATTCGCCCAGGTGACCGGCATGGATCAGGCTGCAGCTCGGTGCATCCTGGAGGACAACCAGTGGCTGCTGGAAGTAAGTACCAGGCACTGGGTAGAAACGGTGGAAAATAGTGGATTTCAAATGGGGGTGGTTGGAGAAAGCATCCTGCATGCCTGCTAGATTTTCACTTACTGTAACTGCAGGAAAAATGTTCCCGATGTTGGGGGAGTTCAGAACCAGGGGTCGCAGTTGAAAAATAAAGGGGGGGCAGTTAGGACTGAGATGAGAACAAACTTTCTTCACGCAGAGAGTTGTGAATCTGTAGAATTCTCTGCCACAGAAGGCAGTGCAGGCCAATTCACTGGATGTTTTCAAGAGAGAGTTACATTTAGTTCTTGGGCTAACGAAATCAAGGGATATGGGGAAAAAACAGGAAAGAGGTACTGATTTTAGATGAATAGCCATGATCATATTGAATGGCAGTGCTGGCTCGAAGGGCCGATGGCCTATTCCTGCATCTATTTTCTATGCTTCTATGCTTGAGTATATGGCAATAAAACTTGATCACTTGATTTTGAAGCATTCATGCATGGTGGAGGTATAATGTAGTCATAGAGTGATACAGTGTGAAAACAGGCCCTTCAGTGCAACTTGCCCACACCCGCCAACATGTCCCAGTTACGCTACCTGCTTTTGGTCCATACCTCCAAACCTGTCCTATCCATGTATCAGTCTAACTGTTTCTTAAATGTTGGGATGGCCCCTGCCTCAACTACCTCCTCTGGCAGCTTGTTCCATACACCCACCACCCTTTGTGTGGAAAAAGTTACCGCTTAAAAAATTACCTCTTAAAAATACTTCATACAAAAAATATTGAAATCATACTTCTACAATGCACTAAAACATGATTTTAATACATCAAATTTCAAACAAATTTCAAACAAAAATTCAAACACCCCACTTCCACACCCTCTCCCCACTCAGTTGCTCCACTCCCTCACCGGGTACCCCCAAGGCCAATGATCAGTGATCGCTCAGCCTCCTCACTTTCAAAAATGCTCCGCGGCCCTTGTTTCAGATGGAAAACACTGCCAATTGTGAGCGGTGTCACCACATACAGCCCTGATAACCCATTATTTCCTTCAGTTAAATATTTGGTAGCACTATTGTCATTTGCCACTCAATTATTATGTTTGTTTACCTCACTGACTATTTCTAAATCCCCCCACCCCCCAATTCCTTTGACTGGTTGAATAGAAATGTCCCCAATCTTGTTGTTTTATTAATTCAACACGTAGATGAACATCCTCAAGGAGTGTAATCAGATGGAAACTGATTCAGATGCGATATTTAAGAGCTTGTTCAAAGAAGGGGCACATTTTAAAGGAGTGACAGGGATACTTGCAGGGGAATGTGTGAGGAGGTTATTATTTGTCTTTAGTTTTAGCATGAACCAGGACATCTGAAGATTCAAAGTTTAATATAGTAATTGTGCTGATACTGACCCCAACCAACCACGTAATGAATATCATCCATTCCAGAGGTTTTACTTTTATGATGACATTTAAACATCACTTGGATTTCAATCACTTCAATGTAAAAGTAATTGGGAAAGGGAGCATTGGAACAAACATTTGCCCTTGGTACATATTAACTGTTATGTAATAATGTATGCATGTTGGTAGGTGCAATCAAAACAAATATATTTTTATCATTGTTGTGTTTTGAATACCACAGAAAATATTATGTACTCTCAAAATCACATTTAATAGAATAATATTGCTTAAATATACAGTGATTGGACTTTGCTTTTCGGAAAAGTCCCAGCTGCGAGGAAGACAGCAAAATACTGAAAATATTGGGGGTGAAAAAGACTTCAGGACAGATTGTTACAAAAATGAAAGAAATAGACAATAGACAATAGGTGCAGGAGTAGGCCATTTGGCCCTTCGAGCCAGCACCGCCATTCAATGTGCTCATGGCTGATCATCCCCAATCAGTACCCCGTTCCTGCCTTCTCCCCATATCCTCTGACTCCGTTATTTTTAAGAGCCCTATCTCGCTCTCTCTTGAAAGCATCCAGAGAACCTGCCTCCACAACCCTCTGAGGCAGAGAATTCCACAGACTCACCACTCTCTTTGAGAAAATGTGTTTCCTCGTCTCCGTTCTAAATGGCTTACTCCTTATTCTTAAACTGTGGCCCCTGGTTCTGGACTCCCCAACATCGGGAACATGTTTCCTGCCTCTAGCATGTCCAAGCCCTTAACGAATGGTAACAGAATACTTATACAGCTGAGTGAGTATAATTTTACGGATGAGAAATTGTGTTCAACCAGTTGGTGACTTCTTTGACAAAGTGACTAGCAAGTTGGATAACAAGGACACCAATGAATGTAGTAAATTTTGTTATCCATAATTTGGTCTGTGAAGTGCCCCAGAAAAGAATTACTGCATTAGGTAAGCACCTGTGGGCTTGAACGTAATAGGTTAAGTCCAGGGGGTCAGATATGGGGCTTTATGTGTGGGACATATATATTGTCAGTGCAGAGGGGCTAGGAGCAAGGCCAAGTGTGCATCCAGAGTCAATGTCTGGAATAGTACTTGGTGTGCAGTCAAAGCTGGGATGAGGGGAGTGTTCAGCACTGGGAACCTAAGCTATGATCAGGGTAGAATAGGAGGCCAGGTGTAAGGCTGGACTCAGGGACAGGAATGAGAGAAGGTATGCAACTGGAGTCAGGGCCAGGAGTAGTACCAGGTGTGCAGTGAGACCCAGGTTGGTCAGCATGGGCCAAGTGTTTGATTATAACCTGATATCCATACGTGAATACACTAAGATGCACCATATGAATACAGTATGCACCATATTGCACAATTTCAAGCTGAAAAATGGAAAAGGTCCATACCAATAGGAGGGGGGACACCCTCCCCCCGCACCCTCCCCCCCCCCCCCACCCCCACCAGTCGCTACGCTCCCTCGGACTTGGTCTCTCGCAATTTCTCACTCCCAACTCTCACCCAATGTTGGCAGCCCTGCATAAAATAGTTGAAGTAGAACCCAATGATGCAGGCATGCTGAAAATAGCAGAGCATCAGGGGAAAAAAGAAGACACTAGCAAAGAAAATTAAACCTTTTACCTTTTTATTAGAATTTCCATATTAACATGTGATTTGGCTACCCCTTATCCTGAATGCCTGCTTAATAATCTTCAGTAACATTTTTAAAAGCCTACCAGTATCTTTTTTACTGTTTGGTTTAGGTTTAAGTTTCTTAATGTCACATGCACCAAGTACACTAACAAGCTTTGTTTTGCATCTACAAAAATAAATTTCACTGTACCTCGGTGCATGTGACAAATAAAGTACCATACCATACCAAACAGATGAGATATTTCAGGCGTAGATACAATTAGATCAAACTCAAGTGCAATCAGTAGAAACTCATGTGTAAAAATGAAGATGCACAGTGCAGAATATGGTTCTCAGCATTTTAGTGCATTGTAGCACTTCAGTTCCTTAGACAAAGTCCAATGACCACAATGGGGTAGAGATGAATTGAAAGGTATCCTAGCTTATGGAAGGCATGTTCAGCTGCCGGATAACAGAAGCAAGGAACTTGGGATTGGTATTAATCTTTAGGATGCAATTCTAAAACGCATTGGTTCATTATGTGTTCTAGATTTTCCTCTCAGATTTCCTTGTTAATTACATTTCTTCTTCAAAGGAAAAATTATTTAATTTCATTTATTTCTTATTAGTTTTTTCCCATGTTAAAGGGTCTTATATTTGCAGGCAGGAAATCGCCAAAATATTTACAGTTGGAAAATCTGATAATCCAGCATCTTTGGACATTAATGCTGCCAGACCGGCAGATTTTTCAGACTGGAAATAGACACAGAATGCTAACTCAGCGGGACAGGCAGCATCTCTGGATAGAAGGAATGGGTGACGTTTCAGATCAAGAGCCTTCTTCAATTAAGATCCTGAAGAAGGGTCTCGACCCAAAAGGTCACCCATTCCTTCTATCCAGAGATGCTGCCTGTTTGCTAAGTTATTCCAGCATTTTGTGTATATCTTCAGTTTAAGCCAGCATCTGTAGTTCCTTCCTGTAAGATTTTTCAGACTTATTGTACTTATTAATTCACTTTTTTGGATGTTATGTAGTAGTATATTAAAATTTCCAGTGAACTATGTGAGTTTAAAGAACCTACTGTAAACAGCTCAGGTCTGTTTAAAAGCAGCTGTGTGAATTGGATACTGGTGAGTTCAAAGGGAGCGCAGGAAACAGAAGCAGGTGAGCCAGGTGCCTAACCATTAGGTTTTCTGAAACATTGGATAGCGGATAATTGAAGTTTCAGATAGGTTGTATGTTATGTTCACTAACTGTGAGCATGCTGATTTAAAATCAATTGCAAAGTGCGGCCACGGAGGCGCAGCGGTAGAGTTGCTGCCTTGCAGCGAATGACCCGGGTTCGATCCCGACTACGGGTGCTGTCTGTACGGAGTTTGTACATTCCCCCTGTGACCTGCGTGGGTTTTCTCTGAGATCTTTGTTTTCCTCCCACACTCCAAGGACATACAGGTTTGTAGGTTAATTGGCTTGGCAAATGTGAAAAGACAATTGTCCCTAGTAGGTGTAGGATAGTGTTAATGTGCAGGGATCACTGGTTGGCGCGGACCCGGTGGGTCGAAGGGCCTGTTTCTGCACTGTATCTCAAAACTAAACTAAAATAGCTTTGATATTTTTATATGAAAAGCGATATATTTTGATATTAAAAAATGCTTCAAATATTTCCACTTAATACCAACTTATAATCAAAATTAAACGTTTTATGTTGTTGTCTTAATAATAATGTGGGAGTTGGCTTTTATTACATTATACAAAGAACTGGTTTGAAATTCATCAAAGTAAAGTGAACTTTATTACATAAAGAATTGCTGATCAAAATCATAATGGATCATCGAGGCACTATCCTTATTTGTGGTGAATAGGTTTCCTTAACGTTCTTTATCTTTTGATCCATACTACAAAGCCTGGGAGTCTTAGTGTAAAATACAGCTAACATCTTGGCATAAAACTGCAACACTAAGAGGTTGACTTTGAAAGCTGACAAGATAGTTAGTTTCTTTGGTGAAGAAATTCACACTGTCCTGGTGGGAGGTTTTTCTTCAAGGCTGGAAGTAATATAGGAAGGAACTGCGGATGCTGGTTTAAACAGAAGATAGACACAAAATGCTGGAGCAACTCAGTGGAACAATTTCTGGAGAGAAGGAATGGGTGACGTTTTGGGTCTCAACCCTTCAACGGACTAATGAAGTAGTGTTTGAAAATATCAGTTATTTTGTATTAGTCCATGTTATGTCTATCCTGCCCTTATCCAAATGCACAAGTCACCTATCCATGTTCTCCAGGGATGCTGCCTGACCCGCTGAGTTACTCCTGCACTTTGGGTCTTTCCTTGGGAAATCAGTCTTTTCTCAAGTCTAATATAACTTCAAACGTGCAGCCATTGTATCTGCTTGCACACAACATTCTGCTGAAATATTAATCGCAAAAGAGCTGCAAGAAAATGTGCTGTATCGATTTCTTTGGACAATCAAATTTGCTTTATCTACATTTTATGTGTCAGTAATCATCTGAATGACATGGTGGAACAGTTTTGAGCACAGGCGTAATTTGAAATCCTGTGCTCTTCTGGTATAATGCAGTATTTTGTACCAAGAATGCTGTTGTGATCATGAAATCAGATGAGATGTCATAATGTTTATATAGTTTACAGCCAGATCTCAATTTGCTTCTTATTCATTCAATAGCCATTTTAACAGAGATGGGATGGGCTGGTATCCAATAGATGCCTGGAGACATGGTGGTGATATATTAATACAATGAGGTTTGTAGTATATCTCATATTTGCCCACCTTTTAAAATTTACTGTAACTCTGATTGAATAAGCTTTCTTGTTGTCATCTAATGTTTGTCAAAGAGATGTGAGGTCTGTGGGAACCAGACTATTCACTGAAGAGACGAGAAACTGCAGACGCTGGAAACTTGAGCAAATAGAAAGTGCTGGAGTGGGTCAGGCAGCATCTGGGCAGGGAATAATTAGATGATGTTTCGGGCCTGGACCCTTCTTCAAAAGTAGATCGAGTGTCAAGGGTTAAGGGGAGAAGGCAGAAAAATGGGATTAGGAGGCAGAGATCAGCCATGATTGAATAGCAGAGTGGACTCGATTGGCCGAATGGACTAATTCTACTCCAATAACTTGTGAACTTGGTAGCTAGATACAGGTGAAGGGGGGAGTGATTAGCAGATGTGTGGAGTAGGTGACAAAGGTGAGAGATGTAAAGGAGATAAAAAGGTATCAGGTGAGGAAAGACGAGGAGTTGGGTCAACAGGCCTGTTTCCGTGCTGTGCGACTCTATGATTCTATGAGGAGGTAGGGAAATGTGAAGCTGCAGAGAGAGAGACGGGTGGAAGGGGACAGTGGGGAGGGGAAAGAATGGGGATAAAAAGGAAATGGGCAGTGGAAGATGGTGGGAGGAATATGTGTGGGAAAGAAAGAGAAGGAGATGAGGGTATTAGTTGACATTGAAGAATTCAATAATCATGCCACTGGGTTGTAGCCAACCTAGGCAGAAAATTAAGTGCTGTTCTATCAATTGTGTGTGGTTTCACTCAGGCAATGGAGGAGGCCCAAGGCAGAAAGGTTAGCATGGGAATGGACAGGGGAGTTCAAATGGTTAGCATTCGAGAGATCCAGCAGGCCTTGGTGGACAGTGAGCAATTGGTCAGCTCGTAACGAGTGCCTCGTCTGCGCTTGGTCTCTCCGATGTAATGGAGGCTGCATCAAAAGCACCAAATGCAGTAGATGAAGTTTGAAGAGGGGCGCGTGGACCTCTGTCTCTCCTGGAAGGGCTACTATGGTCTCTGGGTGGAATTGAGAGATGAGGTGTCAGGACACGCGTTACATCTCCAGTGTTTAAAGGGGAAGAGTGGTTTAGGTGGGAACGGATGAGTGAAACAAGGAGTTAAGGAGGAACGGTCACTACAGAAAGCGGAATGTGGTGGAAACAGAAAGATGTCACTGGTCACAATGAAGGAGTGGATATATTGGAGAATAAAGTGTTTGAGGCAGAGACTGATGGGTTGAGAGGTGGGAACTAGAGGAACACTGTTTTTATACCATTTAGGGGGACGGGGGGAGTTAAGGTAGTCTAGGTAGCTGTTGTAGTCAGTGGGTTTGTAGTATACCTCAGTCCATAGACTATCCCTGTGATGGAGACAGAGAGATCAAGAAAGGGAAGAGATAATCAGAGATAGTCCAAGTGAATTTGAGCTGTTTTCTGATCTGATGGCTCTAATCTAACAGCTTCACTTGGCACCTAAACCTTCTCCAACCCCTCTAGTCTCAGTATTCCCTTCATTCTGCTCAGACTATATTATATGGAATAAAGCAATACATTGCTCTTGACTAACAAAATGGCCTCCAGCTGGCTCAGATAGGAATGAAAGCAGATAGACAAGTAAATAAGAAGAGCAAAGGCTTTTTAAGTGAAGTGATCAATTGACATACTTTGGGAAGGGAATCAAAGAATGTGAAATGGAGATGGGTAAATCTGTATGGGTACTGTGAGAGTCATCATTTGGATATGTTGAACATCTTCAGGTAACCTTAAAATCCTAATTCAGCGCATGCTTAAAGAACACTTAAACTCGTAAAGCCTGTAGCAAAATCAAAGGCTAGTGTTACAGTAAATTAGAAGCTTGCACTGGTTCAGTAGGTGTGAGGCAGTAAAGCCACTATTCCCAGCCCTGCCTTGAAACAGTGACAGATGTCTCTGCACCTACGGCCCTTAATTAGAAGCGTCTGAAACTTCAGCTGTAGGTGACATGCAGTCTACATTATCCACAAGGGACAGAGCACAGACTTCCGGGCATAATAAAAATGCAGATGCCACCAAGGGTCTCTTCTGCATGAAAGGTTTAACGTGAGTAATCATCTGATTCTAAATCACAGCCCTGGAAGCTTTAATGATTCTTTGGTGGTGATGAGAGGGAGATGCCTTGCTGAAATTCTCTCCTGTTACCACAACAAATAATTGTGGTAAGCTAGAGTCCACCTCAAATCCCATGGGCCATGCTTACACTGGCGACAAATCATCACTGCTCCTTTACCTTCAGGGGTTTCTCTGTTGCTTTGTCTGAAACAGACGAGATTGGGACGATTTGGCGGCTTTGCACTTGTCACACACAACCACTCCACGTAAACGGTTGAAGGCAGGGTGAGGGAGGAATAGTCAAGGTAGCTGTTGGAGTCTGTGGGTTTGTAGTATACCTCAGGTCTATCCCTGCGATTTGTCAGATTAGAAGAGACTTGGACATATTGGTGGAGAAAAGTCTGAACAAGGGTCTCGACCCAAAACATCACCCATTCCTTCTCTCCAGAGATGCTGCCTGTCCCTCTGAGTTACTCCAGCATTTTGTGTGTATCTTTGGACACATTGGTCCTCAGCTAGAAATTCCCCAGACACATGAACACACAGGAGAAGCTGTAGAGATTGTGCAAGATTTCCTGACACTCCCAATAACGGATTATCAACCTCAAGTACATAGATCTGGGATGAAGAATAATGAGGACTGAGTGTGCTTCAAAAACTTGTCTCTCACTAAAATGTTTCATCTTCATTTATCTGAAATGCCTAAGTATTGGGCAAGTTCTGTGAAGTAAAGATTATATGAGGCTCATTAACATTGCCTGTGTATGAGGGGTTGGCCTGGCCAGACGGTGTTTCAGCATTCTCCGCTGCTGCATGCCGCTGCAGGCTGCATTTGTTCCGTGTGCTCAGCCACTTGCTGCGGCCCCCGATCTATGTGAGCTCCAGGCTGCTTCAGGGCCTCCAGCAGCCCACACTGCCAAGTCGATCACTCTGACGCCTCCTCGACATCGGCCCGTGAATGAGCCGTCCTTCACCTCCCACGGCCATCGCAGGAATTTTGTGCGCGGGTAGCCTCCCGCAACCGACCCAGAGTGTAAACAAGTATGAGGACACTCAATCGTTGAACTTCTTATAAATAGAACCAGGATATTTAGGCACTAACAAACTCTGAAATAGGCAGGCTGCTTCTTTTTACTTCTTTGTATGTCTTTACCTACATCGCCAGGAACTTTATTAATATCGTCAGTTACTTTGTTGAAAACCTGCAAGTTATTCACTAATGATTCGCCAATTTCCTCAAGGGCAGTGATAGCTTGTGGGAAGTTTGCAAAATTGGAAGCAATAAACACAAGATCGAGGTGGAGGGACATTTTCTGCATGATTTCACTGATGATCCTGATTGCAGCAGATTCTTCTTCTTCAAAACAGTTGACAATTAATTTTATCTTTTCAAAATTTGTAGCATAGTAGAGTACAGCAGAGAGCCATGTATCCCACCTAGTCAAAACGGACTGAGGAGGTAGCAGAATCTCGGGTGCTTTTCCTTGAACAACTGCACACATGACAGTGCTTTGAGGAAGATTTTCTTGACGTTGGAAACTAGGCAATCGACATTTGGAAACAAGCTACGTATGTGCTTGGCAATTCTATGAAGTCCTTGAGCTAAGCATGTCAAATGCAACATTTTGGGGAATAAAACTTTAAGAGCATGAGCAGCTTTTTTCATGTACGGAGCTGCATCAGTCACAAACAGAAGAACATTCTCGCGTTTTATATCTTCTGGCCAAAGTACTGCAAGTGAAGATGTAAACAACTGAGCAATAGTTGAGCTGTTTGACTTTTGATGTCACCAATACTCCTTTGATGGTTGACCTGCTTCCAGTGTACCGAAGACCACATTGGCCACATATCTCCCCATAGCGTCTATTGAGATCCATATTTTGTTACATGCAACTTCATCTCTAGTTTTCTGCACAACAACGTTGCAGTTGCTGTCAACATCATTTTTCCGTAATGATGACTCGCTGGGTAAATGTTCCTCTGTGTAGTTCTCTAAAAAACCTCTGAGAGATTTGTTTTACCAATTTCCACAGTGGAATTCTAGCATCAATAAATGCCTTGCTCAGATCACTCAAAAACTCAGATTTGCGACTGGAGCCAGCCGTAAATGTTGTGAGGAGACAAGCTTCGGTATTTCACTTGGGTAGTCTACACCCCAGTGGTATCAACATTGACTTCTCTAATTTTAGATACCCCTTGTCTTCTTCCTCCTCCTCTTTCCCAGCTCTCTATTTAGTTCTACTGTCTCTGCCTCTTCCTTTCAAAAAAGGGTCTCAGCCCGAAACGTCGCATATTCCTTCTCTCCATAGATGCTGCCTCACTTGCTGAGTTTCTCCGGGATATTTTGTCTCCGTCGATGTTTCCAGCATCTGCAGTTATTTATTAAATAGATCTTGGAGAAAACTGAACCAGCGGGCAGCGGCACGAACGAATGAACGACTGACGGTGGTGCCCACGGTTTCACCCCAGTGGTGGACATTTTCTTGCAAGTTATACTATGTTAACATGTTAATTAACAACTCATTAATATTAATGTGTTAACATAGAAAAGGTTATTGTAATCATGGTACAACTGGAGAAAATAGCACTGACATTTTAGCAAAACGCCCAAAAAAGGCTGATTTAGGCACTCGCACGTGAAAAGGGCATTATCTTCGTGAAATCATCAAAAAAGGCATGGACAGGCACATGGCATTTATGGCAAAATCCTGGCTCTACCTATTTTAAATTATTTTATTAAGAATACATAAAGAGACCATAGAATTAGCCTCTGCAAGGTACTGCATCGTCGATCAAACTGAATCTAGCTAATTGCGTATCACCAGATGGCATTGTGAAAATCCAGCTTGGATCATGGATCGGGTTGGCAATAGCAAAACAAGACATGGATCAAATCAGCAATAGTGATTGATCTACACTGAGGACCACCGAGTTCCACCGAAGGCACAGGGGATAAGCCCCCAGCCCACTCACCGGCATCGCTCTCTTCCTGTATCTGCCGCCACCACCATCTTGAAGGGATATTTAGCCAAACAAATAAGTGATATTCTTGATAGCAGTCCTTCCAGGTCTGACAGAGGTTCATCTGCACCTCCTCAAACGTCATCTATTGCATCCGATGCTCTAGATGCCAGCTGATCTATATCGGTGAGACCAAGCGGAGGCTTGGCGATCATTTCGCCGAACACCTCCGCTTGGTCCGCCATAACCAACCTGACCTCCCGGTGGCTCAGCACTTCAACTCCCCCTCCCATTCCGTATCCGACCTCTCTGTCCTGGGCCTTCTCCATGGCAAGAGTGAGCAGATTGGAGGAACAGCACCTCATATTCCGCTTGGGGAGTCTGCATCCTCTTGGCATGAACATTGAATTCTCTCAATTCTGTTGACCCTTGCTGTCTCATCCCCTTCCCACCTCTCCCTCAGCCCTCGGGCTCCTCCTCCTACTTATTCCTTTTTCCCCCCGCCTCCCCCCATCCCCTATCAGTCTGAAGAAGGGTCTCGGCCCGAAACATTACCTATCTCCTTCGCTCCACAGATGCTGCTGCACCCGCATTTCTCCAGCATTTTGTGTGCCCTCGGTGATATTCTTGATGTTGAATGTGGGACGCTTTTAGGGTCTCAGGATGTTAGTCACTTAAGGCAGGATTCCTCAGCCTCTCATCTGCACTTGACGCCACGTCATTTCTGTGCACATCTGCTTGAATGGTGATCAATGGTGTCACTTTGAATGTTGATAGTGAGGGATTCAGTGGCCATGCCGTGGGATGTCATGGGTAGACAGTCAACTCTGTATTGTAAGGGATGAACATTGCCCAGCACTTTTGTAGTACACATTTATCAGCTTGTGCCAGTAAGGTGTCAGGGTCTGACTGTGCGTAGGTATGTACTTTCAGGGCTGCCAACTCTCACGGTTTGAGCGTGAGAATCACGCATTTTAACAAATTCTCACGCTGATCAGAAATTTCTCATGGTCTGTCGTGAGAAATTCTATGATCA
The DNA here is from genome assembly GCA_963514005.1 of Raja brachyura. The sequence continues at coordinate 79,311,861 of OY740785.1, read as the reverse complement.
ACGAAAATGTCAAAACATAGATAAACTGCATGGACCGCTGGTGTTGGAGAGCCGGGGCTGAGGGAGGGATGGAAGCAGAACCAGCGGCGGAGACAGATGCGGATGGGGATCCGGGGCTGGTGAGTGTTTGCGGGGCTGGCAAGTGTTTGCGGAGCTGGCGAATGTTTGCCGGGGACAGATGCTGGGAACGGGGCTGGCGAGTGTTTGCGGGGTTCGCTGCAGCTCCGGCCATGGAGCAGCCTCAGTGCAAGAGTCCCGGGCCGTCGGAGGCGTTGCGCCACTACCGTGAGAGTCTCTGTGCCGGAGGGGGAGAGACCCTCAAAGGGAGGTGGAGAGAGAGAGGGGAAGGAGACAGGGAGACAGGGGGGAGAGAGAGAGTGGGTGAGAGGGGAGAGACAGAGAGGGAGAGAATGGGGAGAGAGAAGAGTGAGAGGGAGGGGGGGGGGAGAGAGGTAGGGAGAGAGAGGGGAGAGAGGGGGTGGATAGGGAGGAGAGGGTAGAGATAATTGGAGAGAGAGGGAGAAGAGAGAGAGGTGGTAAAAGTGAGAGGGGAAGAGGGAGAGAGGGGGAAAGAGAGAAACGGGGGAAAGAGAGAGAGAGATGGGGCAAAGAGAAAGAAGAGATAGAGACAGGAGAAAGAGAGAAGGGGGAGAGTGAGAAGGGAGGGAGAAATGGGAGAGAGAGAGAGAGAGGAGAGAGAGGGGGAGAGAGAGGAGGAGAGAGATAAGGGGGGTAGAGAGAGATGAGAGAGAGAGAGAGGAGAGAGGGAGAGGGGAGAGAGATGGGAGAGAGAGAAGAAAGAGGGGAGAGAGAGAAGAAAGAAAGGGAGGGAGAGGAGAGAGGGGGGATGGGAGGGGGGAGAGAGAGAGGAGAGAGGGGATGAGAGAGGGGGAGAATGAGGTGGGAGGGAGAGGGGGAAGAGCGAGAGAGAGGGGAGGGAGAGAGGGGGAAGAGAGGGGAAGAGTGGAGAGAGAGATAGGGGGAGAGAGAAGAGAGAGGGAAGGGGAGAGGGAGAGGGGGAGTCAGGGGAGAGAGAGGGGGTGAGAGGAGAGAGGGAGAGAGAGAGGGAGAGAGAGGGGAGAGAGAGGGTGAGGGGAGAGATAGGGGAGAGAGGGGGGTGAAAGGAGAGAGAGTGGAAGGGGGAGAGAGAATGAGGTGGGAGGGAGAGGGAGAGGAGAGAGAATGGGAGGTGGAGAGAGAGAGGAGAGAGAGAGAGAGGTAGAGAGAGAGAGGGGGAGGGAGAGAGAGGGGGATAGAGAGACAGGGCTGCCAACTCCCATCGCCAAATTCTCACGCTGATCACAAATTTCTCACGCTCTGTCGTGAGAAATTCTGTGATCAACGAAAATTTCAAAACTCATATCAACTGCATGGGCCATGGGTGTTGGAAGCAGAAGCAGCGGCGGGGACAGATGCGGACGGGGAGTGGGGCTGGCGAGTGTTTGCCGGGCTGGCGAGTCGCTCACTGCCGTGAGAGTCTCTGTGCCAAATTCGTCCAGGTGACCGGCATGGATCAGGCTGCGGCTCGGTGCATCCTGGAGGACAACCAGTGGCTACTGGAAGTAAGTACCAAGCGCTGGGTAGAAACGGTGGAAGATAGTGGACTTCAAATGGGGGTGGTTGGAGAAAGCATCTTGCATGCCTGCTAGATTTTCACTTACTGTAACTGCAGGAAAAATGTTCCCGATGTTGGGGGAGTTCAGAAACAGGGGTCACAGTTTAAGAATAAAGGGGGGGCCAGTTAGGACTGAGATGAGGACAAACTTTCTTCACGCAGAGAGCTGTGAATCTGTGGAATTCTCTGCCACAGAAGGCAGTGCAGGCCAATTCACTGGATGTTTTCAAGAGAGAGTTACATTTAGTTCTTGGGGCAAACAAAATCAAGGGATATGGGGAAAAAAGTGGAAAGAGGTACTGATTTTAAATGAATAGCTATGATCACATTCAATGGCAGTGCTGGCTCGAAGGGCCGATGGCCTATTCCTGCACCTATTTTTCTATGTTTCTATGCTTGAGTTTATGGCAATAAAACTCGATCACTTGATTTTGAAGCATTCATGCATGGTGGAGGTATAATGTGGTCATAGAGTGATACAATGTGAAAACAGGCCAATCGGCGCAACTTGCCCACACCCGCCAACGTGTCCCAGCTACGCCACCTGGGTCCATACCTCCAAACCTGTCCTATCCATGTATCAATCTAACTGTTTCTTAAATGTTGGGATGGTCCCTGCCTCAACTACCTCCTCTGGCAGCTTGTTCCATACACCCACCACCCTTTGTTTAATTTTATGGGTGGGAATTGTGTTCAGCCAATTGATGACTTCTTTGACAAAGTAAATAGCATGATAGATAACAAGGAAGCAAATGAATGTAGCAAATTTTGTTAACCTTAATTTGGTCTGTGAGTGCCCCATAAAGGATTACTGCATTAGATAATTACCTGTGGACTTGAAAATGTGATGAAAGGGACAGACAGAGTTGACGTGGATAAGCTTTTCCCATTGAGGGTAGGGAATATTCAAACAAGAGGGCATGACATGAGAATTAAGGGATAGAAGTTTAGGGGTAACATGAGGGGTAACTTCACCACCCTGTGATGACAACATTGAGTTCCTCAATAAACTCAACAACTATTTTGGTCGGTTCGAGGCATTAAATAACACACCTGCAAGCAAAGGTATTCCTCATTGTGAGGAAAAGGCACTCAGTCTTGACATAGTGGATGTTCGGAGGTCCCTAAAAGGAGTGAACGCGCGAAAGGCGGCAGGCCCTGATAACATACCAGGGCGGGTGCTCAGGGAATGTGCTGATCAGCTGGCACATGTCCTTACGGACATATTTAACACCTCGCTGAACCAGGCGGTCGTCCCATTATGTTTCAAGACTGCCACCATCATACCAGTGCCAAAAAAATCCAACATACAATGTCTCAATGACTACCGCCCTGTAGCACTCACCCCCATAATGATGAAGTGCTTCGAGAGGCTGGTCAGGGACCACATCACCTCCAGACTCCCCTCCACACTCGACCCATACCAGTTTGCTTACAGGCCAAACCGCTCCACAGAGGACGCTATATCCTCCGTGCTCCATCTGAGCCTGGAACATTTAGAGGAGAAAAACACCTATGTGCGAATGCTGTTCGTGGATTTCAGTTCAGCATTCAACACCATTATCCCCCAGCACCTGATAAGCAAACTGGTTCCATTGGGCCTCGGCACCCCCATGTGTAACTGGCTACTGGACTTCCTCACTGACAGACCTCAGTCTGTGAGGGTTGGAAATAACACCTCCAATACCATCTCTCTAAGCACCGGCTCCCCTCAGGGCTGCGTCCTGAGTCCACTGCTGTTCACCCTGATGACTCACGACTGTTGTGCCAGGTTTAGTACAAACCACATCATGAAGTACGCAGATGACACAACAGTGGTGGGCCTCATCAGGGACGACAATGAGCTGGCTTACAGGGAGGAGGTGAAACAACTGGTGGACTGGTGCAATACGAACAACCTGATCCTGAATGTCGAGAAAACAAAGGAGATTATCGTCGACTTCAGGAAAACCGGGCACAGTCCCACACCACTTCACATCAATGACAGCGATGTGGAGGTGGTCAGTAGCACAAAGTCCCTGGGGGTGCAGGTCACTAACAGTCTGACCTGGTCGACTAACATCTCATCAACTGTTAAGAGAGCGCAGCAGCGGTTGCACTTTCTGCGCAGGATGAGAAGAGCTCATCTCCCCCATCCCATCCTCACTACTTTCTACAGGGGCACCATAGAGAGTATTCTGACCAGCTGTATCTCTGTCTGGTTTGGGGACTGTAGAGCCTCCGACTGGAAGTCTGTGCAGAGAGTGGTGAGGACAGCGGAAAAATCATCGGGACCTCTCTCCCCTCAATCGGGGATATTGCGACCAAACGCTGTGTGTCTAAGGCCAGCAGTATCATAAAGGACCCCACACATCTCCATCACGGACTGTTCACTCTGCTGCCCTCGGGAAAAAGATACCGCAGCATGAGGAGCAGAACATCAAGGTTCCGCAACAGCTTCTTCCCACGAGCCATCAGACTCCTGAATGCCATGTAAATGGGCTGCCACTATTGTCTATTTACCCTTTTCATACATACCTATCCTTCGGTTAATTTATTGTGTTGCACAGGGAGCCAAATGCAACGTAATTTCGTTTGGAACTGCATATATCAATGTATTTCTAAATGACAATAAAGTTTGTTTGACTTTGACTTGACTTTGACTTGACTTGAACTTCTTTACTCAGAGAGTGGTGGCTGTGTGGAATGATCTTCCTGCAGAAGTGGTGGAGGCAGGATCGATTTTAACATTTAAAAGTAAAGTGGATAGGTATATGGACGGGAAGGGAATGGAGGGGTATGGTCTGAGTGCAGGTAGATGGGACTAGGGGAAAATGAATGGTCGGCACAGATTGGAAGGGCCGAGAAGGCCTGTTTCCGTGCTGTAATTGTTAAATGGTTATATGGTTATTATATAGTTTAAGTCCAGGGGGTCAGATATGGGGCTTTATGTGTGGGCCAGATATATTGTCAGTGCAAAGGGGCTAGGAGCAAGGCCAAGTTTGCATCCAGAGTCAAGGTCTGGAACAGTACTAGGTGTGCAGTCAAAGCTGGGACCAGGGGTGTGTTCAGCACTGGGAACCTAAGCAGGTAAGCAGCTATGATCAGGGTAGAATAGGGGGCCAGGTGTAAGGCTGGACTCAGGGACAGGAATGAGAGAAGGTATGCAACTGGAGTCAGGGCCAGGAGTAGTACCCGGTGTGCAGTGAAACCCATGGGCCAAGTGCTTGATTGTAATCTGATTTCCATACATGAATACACTAGGATCATTCATGTGCTGCACCTGTTGATCAGAGCCTGGGCTCTACTGTGGAATGTAATTAGGAATGTAATTTACTCTAACCTTATTCATGGCTAATCCAATTTAAAGCATGTTCAGTGGCTTGCAAAAGTTTTCATACGCCTTGAACTTTTCCACATTTTGTCACGTTGCAACCACAAATGTAAATGTATTTTATTGGGATTTTATGTGATAGACCTACACAAAGTGGTGCATAATTGTGAAGTGGAAGGAAAATGATACATGGTTTCCAAATTTTATTACAAATAAAAAACTGAAAAGTGTGGCGTGCAAAAGTATTCTGCCCCCCTGAGTCAATACTTTGTAGAAACACCTTTTGCTGCAATTACAGCTGCAAGTCTTTTGGGGTATGTTTCTACCAGCTTTGCACATCTAGAGACTGAAATGTTTTCCCATTCTTCTTTGCAAAATAGCTCAAGCTGAGTCAGATTGGATGGAGAGCATCTGTGAACAGCAATTTTCAAGTCTTGCCGGAGATTCTCAATTAGATTTAGGTCTGGACTTTGACTGGCCCATTCTAACACATGAATATGCTTTGATCTAAACCATTCTATTGTAGCTCTGGCTGTATGTTTAGGGTCGTGGTCCTGCTGGAAGGTGAACCTCCGCCCCAGTCTCAAGTCTTTTGCAGACTCTAACAAGTTTTCTTCCAAGATTGCCCCATATTTGGCTCCATCCATCTTCCCATCAACTCTGACCAGCTTCCCTGTCCCTGTTGAAGAAAAGCATCCCCACAGCATGATGCTGCCACCACCATGTTTCACAGTGGGGATGGTGTGTTCAGGGTGATGTGCAGTGTTAGTTTTCCGCCACACATAGCGTTTTGCATTTAGGCCAAAAACTTAAATTTTGGTCTCATCAGACCAGAGCACCTTCCTCCACATGTTTGCTGTGTCCCCCACATGGCTTGTGGCAAACTGCAAACAGGACTTCTTATGACGTTGTTTCAACAATGGCTTTCTTCTTGCCACTTTTCTTTAAAGGCCCGATTTGTGGAGTGCACGACTAATAGTTGTCCTGTGGACAGATTCGCCCACCTGAGCTGTGGATCTTTGCAGCTCCTCCAGAGTTACCATGGACCTCTTGGGTGCTTCTCTGATCAATCCTCTCCTTGCCCGGCCTGTCAGTTTAGGTGGATGGCCATGTCTTGGTAGGTTTGCAGTTGTGCCATACTCTTTCCATTTTCGGATGATGGATTGAACAGTGCTCCGTGAGAAGTTCAAAGCTTGGGATATTTTTTTATAACCTAACCCTGCTTTAAACTTCTCCACAACTTTATCCCTGACCTGTCTGGTGTGTTCCTTGGGCTTCATGATGCTGTTTGTTCACTAATGTTCTCTAACAAACCTCTGAGGCCTTCACAGAACAGCTGTATTTATACTGAGATTAGATTACACACAAGTGGACTCTATTTAATAATTAAGTGACTTCTGAAGGCAATTGGTTGCACTGGATTTTATTTAGGGGTACCTGAGTAAAGGGGGCTGAATTCTTTCGCACGCCACACTTTTCAGTTTTTTATTTGTAAAAAAAATTGAAAACCATGTATCATTTTCCTTCCACTTCACAATTATGCGCCACTTTGTGTTGGTCTATCACATAAAATCCCAATAAGATACATTTACGTTTGTGGTTGTAACGTGACAAAATGTGGAAAAGTTCAAGGGGTATGAATACTTTTGCAAGTCACTGTATATTGCATTCAAGTGTAAGTTAAAAGACTTGCTACAGTATGCACCTTATTGCACAATTTCAAGCTGAAAAATGCAAAAGTTCCGTACTAATCGCAATTTTTCACTCCCAACTCTCACCCTGGTACTGGTTTATTTGCAACAGAGCTGAGGATGGAACTGGGCCTTGTATAATCAGAAGAGTCAGTCTACCCCACAACAGAAGGGGGAGGAGTGTACAGTTTGATTGCAACAGGGAGAAGGATCTCCTGTGATGTTCTATCCTTCATCTTGGTGGAACCAAGCTGTTGCTGAAGGTACTCCTCCAGTTGGCCAGTGTGTCATGGAGGAGTTGAGCTGTATTGTCCTAGATGGTCCGCATTTTGAGGAGCATCCTCCCCTCCATGACCACCTCCCATGAAACCAACTCCACCCCCAGGATGGAGCCAGCCTTCCTGATGAGCTTGTTAATCCTGTTGCCGTCAGTGGCCTTCGCCCTGCTGCCTCTACAAAACTGCAATAGTCAGCTGCATTCATCATTATTTTCATTGTGTCAACAAATGTTTTCTCCAGAGCATTCTATTCGTGATAAATCTCAAAGGTTTTTACAAGTGGCTCAAATGCTCTTACAAAGATGGAATGGAATTGTGTACACAGTGCCTTTCTATGCTGAGCCTTTACAATGTCTTTCATGAAGATGAAGACCTTATTCAGTGCATATTTGTCTTAGTATGTGCCTCTGTAAACAGCCCGTAGAGGACAGAGTCCTGTGTTACACATGAACCTCCACAAATATCACTGCATCCTTTTCCAGACCTCCTTGTCAAATGCACAATCCAGATAGTACCCTCAGCAGCAGCATGTTATGAGGCTGATATTCTGGCTCTGAATAACCTTAGGTTGAAGGTTCTGATTTCCACAAACCACATGAGGCTTCGATGTTGGTTTGAAGGCTCGTGAGCTAAGACTTTCAGCCAAATGACTTTGACAGTCTGTTCAAGGTACTATCCAACAGCAATCCGGGCCTGCAGGATATTCCTTGCAGAGCAGTAACTGATTAACTTCTGGTCTAAGGTGTTCTTCTGCACAAAATGGTGTGGGATAAGGATAAACATAGGCCACAAGGTTTAACGCTAATTTAAAGTAATTTGAGCAAATGCAGCGCCTTTACTTTTAAATTAAACACCAAGATTGAAACATTGCAAAAGATTGTTAATGGTTTGTTGGTAACTTTGATTACAATCAGATTGTGCACTTTAAGATAATGAAAATTCATGTTGGATACAAACAGAAAATGTTTTTGTTCTGCAGGTTACTTCCCCATGATCATATATAAATCTGTTCCAAATGTATCATGTCTAATGATGAATTTGCACCTCATGGAGTGATATTCATCTCTTTTGGGTTTCAGTCACGCAGTTACATCTAGTTATTCACATGTATAATATTTCATTTTAAGGCATCTCAGACACCATTGACTCCACTCAACACAGGAACAGTAAAATCAGGAACAATGTTTTCTATGACCAAAGATAGACACAAAAAGCTGGAGTAACTCAGCAGGACAGGCAGCATCTCTGGAGAGAAGGAATGGGATGCTGCCTGTCCCGATGAGTTACTCCAGCTTTTTGTGTCTGTCTTCAGTTTAAACCAGCATCTGCAGTTACTTTCTACACTTTTCTATGTCCAAGATCACAATGCATTTCCTCACTCAGCTTCAACCTCTGCATATTATTTGATGTAGAAGACTTTCCAATATCCTACATCTATAGAAAAGATTTCTATGGAAAAACAGTCACATATTTCCATTTGAACATGCGTAAATTGAGCTTGGGGAAATTCAGTTACAGCTTTTCTATCTCCCCCTGAAAAATAAACAAAAAAATCAATCCTTAAACTTCTCCTAACTGGCAACACCTGTGTGATAGTTTCCATGTGTATGTTATTTCCATCAGCTCCAGCTCTTCACCATGTCCCTGCACCCCATGACCATATCTGTACTACTGGTTTCTCTGTGCTAAATATTCGGCTGAATTTAGAGATACAGTGTGAAAACAGGCCCTTTGGCCCACTGAGTCAGCGCTGACCAGCGATCCCCGCACACTAACATAATCCGACATGCACCAGGGACAATACACAATTTTAAGAAGCCAATTAACCTACAAACCTGTACTCCTTTGGGGTGGGAGGAAACCGGAGCTCCCAGAGAAAACCTGCGCAGGTCACGGGGAGAACATTCAAACTACGTACAGACAGCGCCTTTAGTCAGGATAAAACTCGGGTCTCTGGCGCTGTAAGGCAGCAACTCTACTGCAGCGCCACCGCATTGTCCCTAGTTCATGTAGGATCGTGCCACCCTACAATGTGATCGGACCGGTCCATGTGTACAGGGTCAAGCCAAACTTAACCCTTATGAGTGAGATCCATCTCCTGGTCTGGATGCCACAGTCATCCTGTGAAGCTGAGTGGCCTGTGCGTACCAACCAAACCTCAAGTGGCAAACCTCAAGTGGCAGAGAAATATGGGATGGAAATGTTACTTGATATCAAGACAGAATTTGTTGTCAGTCAACAGGCAATGTTCAACAAACAGGGTTGGTGCTTGCACACCTATCAACCACCTGGATAATTCATGATGTCTATAAGCATGCAAAGTTGATTTATGAATATAGTTACAAATCTGGTAATATATTTCAGCCTATGCCCTCTCTTAATTTTGTGTTAATAAGCACAGTACTACACATCCTTTTGGAGAGCACCTCACTATTGTATTTGTAAGGATCATCATCTAAGTACTGAGATTTGCTGATGCATTTCTTCAGGTACTGCCTCAATTATATGTGACAGATGTTTTCCGTAATTTTTTAAGATTTTAAAAACCTAGAATTTATTTTTCAGCTTCGGTAAAATGGTATATAATGAAGGACCTGTATATGGAACATGAAGCTGTCAGTATTGCCCCTATCTTAACCAGGTTTCTGTAATGGCTACAATATCTCAGTCGCATGCACGTATCCATGCCCTGAGTTCATTTTGCTGTTTGCCATCTATATCAATGATTTGGATGAGAATGTACAAGGCACGATTAGCAAGTTTGCAGAAATCATTACACTGGGTGGTATTGCAGATAGTGAAGATGTTGTCAAAGCTAACTGCATATTTCAGTGGGAGAATGGGAAAAATAATTTGAAAGGAAAATCATAAAGTTGTACACGAACGGAGAACCTCTGGATTTTTATGTGCTTAACTTGCTGAAAACAGCGGGGGAAATTGATAAAGCAGCTAAAAATGAATGCAGGAATCTGGGCTTTGTAATTGAGGCATGCAGTAGAAGAGCAAGGAAGTCAGAGTGAACCATTGGAGAGCATAGACTCAGTTACTTTTGGAGTATTGAGTCCAATTCTGGAAAGATGTCAAGGATTTAGAGAGGATGCAGAAATGATTCATTAAAACAGCTCCAGGAAAGAGGGAATTTAGTTATTTGGATAGAATGGAGAAGCTGGGGAGTGGGGGGGAGGGTTACAAGGAGATGAAAGTATTTACAATCATAGAAACATAGAAACATAGAAAATAGGTGCAGGAGTAGGCCATTCGGCCCTTCGAGCCTGCACCGCCATTCAATGTGATCATGGCTGATCATCCAACTCAGTATCCCGTACCTGCCTTCTCTCCATACCCCCTGATCCCTTTAGCCACAAGTGCCACATCTAACGCCCTCTTAAATATAGCCAATGAACTGGCCTCAACTACCTTCTGTGGCAGAGAATTCCAGAGACTCACCACTCTCTGTGTAAAGAATGTTTTCCTCATTTCGGTCCTAAAGGAATTCCCCCTTATCCTTAGACTGTGACCCCTTGTTCTGGACTCCCCCAACATCGGGAACAATCTTCCAGCATCTAGCTTGTCCAACCCCTTAAGAATTTTGTAGGTTTCTATAAGATCCCCCCTCAATCTTCTAAATTCCATCGAGTACAAACCGAGTCTATCCAATCTTTCCTCATATGAAAGTCCTGACATCCCAGGAATCAGTCTGGTGAATCTTCTCTGTACCCCCTCTATGGCAAGGATGTCTTTCCTCAGATTTGGAGACCAAAACTGTACGCAGTACTCCAGGTGTGGCCTCACCAAAACCCTGTACAACTGCAGTAGAACCTCCCTGCTCCTATACTCAAATCCTTTCGCTATGAATGCTAACATGCCATTTGCTTTCTTCACTGCCTGCTGCACCTGCATGCCTACTTTCAATGACTGGTGTACCATGACACCCAGGTCTCGTTGCATCTCCCCCTTACCTAATCTGCCACCATTCAGATAATAGTCTACCCTCATGTTTTTGCCACCAAAGTGGATAACCTCACATTTATCCACATTGTACTGCATCTGCCATGCATCTGCCCATTCACTCAGCCTATCCAAATCACCCTGCAGCCTCCAAGCATCCTCCTCACACCTAACTATACCCCCCAGCTTGGTATCATCTGCAAATTTGGAGATGTTGCATTGAATTCCCTCGTCCAAATCATTAATATATATTGTAAATAGCTGGGGTCCCAGCACTGAGCCTTGCGGCACCCCACTAGTCACTGCCTGCCATTCTGAAAAGGACCCGTTTACTCCTACCCTTTGCCTCCTGTCTGCTAGCCAGTTCTCTATCCACATCAATACTGAACCCCCAATACCGTGTGCTTTAAGTTTGTATGCTAATCTCTTATGCGGGACCTTGTCGAAAGCCTTCTGAAAGTCTAGATATAACACATCCACTGGTTCTCCCTTATCCACTCTACTAGTTACATCCTCGAAAAATTCTATCAGATTTGTCAGACATGATTTACCTTTCGTAAATCCATGCTGACTTTGTCCAATGATTTCACCACTTTCCAAATGCGCTGCTATCCCATCTTTAATAACTGACTCTAGCAGTTTCCCCACTACCGATGTTAGACTAACTGGTCTGTAATTCCCCGCTTTCTCTCTCCCTCCTTTTTTAAAAAGTGGGGTTACATTAGCTACCCTCCAATCCTCAGGAACTACTCCAGAATCTAAGGAATTTTGAAAAATTATCACTAATGCATCCACTATTTCTGTGGCTACCTCCTTGAGTACTCTGGGATGCAGACTATCTGGCCCTGGGGATTTATCGGCCTTCAATCCGTTCAATTTACCCAACACCACCTCCCGGCTAACCTGGATTTCACTCAGTTCCTCCATCTTAATTGACCCCCGTTCCACTGCTATTTCCGGCAGATTCTTTATGTCTTCCTTAGTGAAGACAGAACCAAAGTAGTTATTCAATTGGTCTGCCATGTCCTTGTTCCCCATGATCAATTCACCTGTTTCTGACTGCAAGGGACCAACATTTGTTTTAACTAGTCTCTTTCTCTTTACATATCTATAAAAACTTTTGCAGTCAGTTTTTATGTTCCCTGCCAGTTTCCTTTCATAATCTATTTTCCCTTTCCTAATTAAGCCCTTTGTCCTCCTCTGCTGGATTCTGAATTTCTCCCAGTCCTCCGGTAGGCTGCTTTTTCTGGCAAATTTGTATGCCTCATCTTTTGTTTTTATACTATCCCTGATTTCCCTTGTTATCCATGGATGCACCACCTTCCCCGATTTATTCTTTTGCCAAACTGGTATGAACAACTTTTGTACTTCATCCATGCAGTCTTTAAATACCTTCCATTGCACATCCACTGTCAACCCTTTAAGAATCACCTGCCAGTCTATCTTGGCCAATTCACATCTCATACCTTCAAAGTTACCTTTGTTCAAGTTCAGAACCCTTGTTTCTGACTTAATTTTGTCACTCTCCATCCTAATGAAGAACTCAACCATATTATGGTCACTCTTGCCCAAGGGGCCACGCACAACAAGACTGCTAACTAACCCTTCCTCATTACTCAATACCCAGTCTAGAATAGCCTGCTCTCTCGTTGGTTCCTCCACATGTTGGTTGAGAAAACTATCCCGCATACATTCCAGGAAATCCTCTTCCTCAGCACCCCTGCCAATTTGATTCACCCAATCTACATGCAGATTGAAGTCACCCATTATAACCGTGTTACCCTTGTTGCACGCATTTCTAATTTCCTGTTTGATGCCATCCCCAACTCCAATACTACTGTTAGGTGGCCTGTACACAGTTCCCACTAGCGTTTTCTGCCCCTTAGAGTTTCGCAGCTCTACCCATATCGATTCCACATCCTCCACGCTAATGTCCTTCCTTTCTATTGCATTAATCTCCTCTCTCACCAGCAACGCTACCCCACCTCCTTTTCCTTTTCGTCTATCCCTCCTGAATATTGAATATCCCTGGATGTTCAGCTCCCAGCCTTGGTCATCCTGGAGCCAAGTCTCCGTGATTCCAACTATAGCATAGTCATTAATCGCTATCTGCACCTTCAACTCATCCACCTTATTACGAATGCTCCTCGCATTGAGACACAAAGCCTTCAGGCTTGTTTTTACAACACTCTTACTCCTTATACAATTATGTTGACAAGTGGCCCCTTTCACATCGATCCCTATTACACTTGGCCATACTCTCCTATCCCTTTGTGAGCTTTCTTCCCCGTTAATTCTGGGGTCATTAACCATCGCTTTACTCTCTTTCCCTCTAACTCCGTCCTCGACTATCCCATTTGATACCCCACCCCCCTTATTCAGTTTAAAACCATCCGTGTAGCAGTGGCAAACCTGCCGGCCAGAATGCTGGTCCCCCACCTGTTAAGATGCAATCCGTCCCTTTTGTACAGTTCCCCCTTACTATAAAAAAAATCCCAGTGATCTAAGAATCTAAATCCCTGCCCCCTGCACCAGTTCCTCAGCCACACATTCAGGTCCCATATCTCCCTGTTCCTGCTCTCGCCAGCACGAGGAACTGGAAGCAAACCGGAGATAACAACCCTGGAAGTCCTGCTTTTCAGCATTTTTCCGAGCTCTCTGAAGTCCCGCTGCAAAAAATTCATCTCCTTCTTTCCAACATCATTTGTGCCAACATGCACGACCACTTCCGGCTGGTCACCTTCGCCCTTGAGGATTGTCTGCACTCTGTCCGTAACATCCTGGATCCTGGCACCAGGAAGGCAGCACACCATCCTGGAATCCCGTCTGTTGCCGCAAAAACCCCTGTCCGTACCTCTCACAATGGAGTCTCCAACTACAATGGCGTTGCCCGACTTTGGCCTCTGTGGGTTTGGCTCATCAGCCCTTTTTGTTTGGCAAGCCAGTCCGCCGCTCAGTGGGATACCGTCTTCTGTCCCGGCAGCTTCCACGTGGGTGAACCTGTTCACAAGAGGTACAACACCCGGGGACCTTTGCATCCCATGTTTTCCTCCCTTTCTCACCGTCACCCACCTTCTCTCTTCTAGTGCCTTGGGTGTAACAATCTCACTGAAGGACTTGTCGAGAAACGACTCAGTTTCTCGAATGAACCTGAGGTCATCCACTTGTTTCTCCAGTTCCCCAACACGGTCCTTCAGGAGCTGTACCTGGATGCACTTCTCACATTTGTAGCATCCAGAGGCACCAGCAGTGTCCTTGACCTCCCACATACTGCAAGCATCACACTGCATCAGCTTGCTTGACATCTTCTTTTGCCTCGGTCTCGCCCTATCCAGTATTTTGCGCAGCCTCCTCGCCGAAGACTCTCGAGCCAAAGACTCACACTTTACTCACAGGGCACTTCCCTCACAAGGCCGCTCCCCAAGAGCTGCCTTGCTTATATTGACTGTTCAATTGCCTAATTTACAAACCAAATTCCTCAGTTTTGAGGAACTGCTCTCCCCCTCTGACTCACTGAGAACTCTCCTCCCACTTGGGCTAGAGCCAATCAGTGCTTTCTCCTGCTTCTCTTGAAGGCTATAAACTATTTCATGAGGAACTGAGCTGATTGGAATAAGAGTCATGAGTGAAGAGGCTGAAGGGAATGAAAGCGATTGGCAAAAAGTCTTCTTTATGCAGCAAATAGTTAGGGGCTGCAATGCATGGCTGGGGGGGGGGGGGTGGGCAGTGTAATGGAAGCAGACATTATTGTATCGTTCAAATGGGTGCTGGATAAGTATCTGAAAGGAAAGACATTTGCAGGCGATAAGGAGATTTGTAGACAGAATGGAAATCTTGAGCACCACACAAACTCTGGAGGAACCCAAAGGGTCAGGCACCATCTGTGGAGGAAATGGTCAGTTGACGTTACATGTCAGGACTTTTCTTCAGACTCGCAGACGACCATTCAGGTTGGGATCCTTCTTCAGAATAAGGACGAACAGGATCACTGTTTGTGGATCAGGCACAGACCTGGCTGGCCAAACATCCTCCTCCAGTGCTGCCACAGTTCCAGTATCCGTGATTGTAAATGATCAGGGGCGGCGCATGATTGGCTGCCCCATCTGTCTGTTTCTTCGTCATTTAAAAATGTTTTAGTGTGTGTTAAAAGTTTGTGTCGATGATCTCCGGTTTGTTTTATGTGGGGAGAGGTGGTGGGGGTCAGAGGAAACTTTGTTTTCAGTTTCTTATCTTGCCGGAGACCCGATTATTTTCCGGATCTCATTTCTGGTCGCTCTGCGGCCTAACATCATGGAGCTGGAGGCCTCCTCGGACTGACTTGAGCCCTACCGCGGGGCATGGACTTAACAACAGAGCTGATCCCTTGCCTGTGATCACTCCAAATGCAGCCTGCAGACTTTACAATCGTGAGCTCGCAGTCTCGGGAGAGGGCGAATCGGGAAGCTCCAATGACGCAAAGGCTCGACCAGCCCCGACGCGGGGTCCGATCACGCGGTGTTGTCATCCTACCCCCCCCCCCCAATGCAGGAGCTGATCGTCCCAATGCTGAGAGCCCAAATGCCTCCGGCTACGGGAGTGAAGATCGTCCCGTCAATTGAGGGCTGGTGGCTCCCGAGAGCATAGAAGGGTAGAAATGTTAACGTTTTTTCGCCTTCCATCAGAGTGAGGAATGTGGAGGAGTCACTGTGGTGGATGTTTATGTTAAAATGTATTTTGTGTGTTCCGTAGCTTTTTATTTGTATGACTGACTTAGCAAATTAAATTCCTCGTATGTTCCACAATAAAGTATTATTGTGATCTTGATTGTGATTGATTGTGATCTTTGCAGGCCATAAACTTTGAAATGGTTGTCCAAAACTAATTATTTTTCAAAGTCAAATCATAGGTGATGAGATCCTCGGCCTCGCAGATAAAACAAGCCAAGTGGAGAAGGTGTAACGACCTTCACTCCTGGGGTCAAAAACTTCTCCTGAAGTACATGTGTGATAAGAACTGTATTTACGAAGCGCTACAGGAGTTAAGAAAGCCTTTGTTCCGCTCCCTACATTTAAGAGATCAATCTGATGGATTAATATTTCAACATTACTGAATGGCACTGAAAGTATTTGCAAGTTATATTTAAAAATAAAATATATTGGTATCATTTACATATCTGTGCCGCTAGTCTTTCAACAGGATGGTTGAACTAGCCAATCACATGTGCACTTTCCATTGAACACTTCCAGTTGAGACATTGTTCATACATTTGGAACATAGTTTACATCAAACCACCTTTCACACATTTGGTGAACGCAGTCAGTGGGGAAGCTTTGTTTTCCTGCCCTGTGTTAGCACCTGAAAGAACAGAAGATGGGAAAAAAAGTGAGTACAAATTATTCTATTCAATTTGTTCATAGCTATGTTTATTTTTTTGTTAATATTCTCTAGTCCTTTTATATTTTTTCTATATTTTTTGCAGTATGTATATATGTACTGGATACTGTAAATATACTGTGCATTTTTTGTTTTATTCATATATATATATATATATGTGTGTGTGTGTGTTTGTATATATATATATATAGCAATAAGTATATATATATATATACCACTTATATATATATAAGTGGTATATATATGATACCACTTTATGATACCACTTTATCCCAGGAGGGAAATTGCTTAAATATATAATGCAAAAAGATGAATTGCAAAGATTATATACTATAATCAAATAAATAAACAGAGCTTTGAACAATATATACGGTGGCTTGCAAAAGTTTTCATACCCCTTGATCTTTTCCACATTTTGTCACGTTACAACCACAAACGTAAATGTATTTTATTGGGATTTTATGTGATAGACCAACACAAAGTGGTGCATAATTGTGAAGTGGAAGGAAAATAATACATGGTTTCCAAATTTTATTACAAATAAAAAACTGAAAAGTGTGGCGTGCAAAAGTATTCAGCCCCCATTGAGTCAATACTTTGTAGAACCACCTTTCGCTGCAATTACAGCTGCAAGTCTTTTGGGGTATGTCTCTACCAGCTTTGCACATCTAGAGAGTGAAATTTTTGCCCATTCTTCTTTGCAAAATAGCTCAAGCTGAGTCAGATTGGATGGAGAGCATCTGTGAACAGCAATTTTCAAGTCTTGCCACAGATTCTCAATTGGATTTAGGTCTGGAATTCGACTGGGCCATTCCAACACATGAATATGCTTTGATCCAAACCATTCTATTGTAGCTCTGGCTGTATGTTTAGGGTCGTTGTCCTGCTGGAAGGTGAACCTCCACCCAGTCTCAAGTCTTTTGCAGACTCTAACAGGTTTTCTTCCAAGATTGCCCTGTATTTGGCTCCGTCCATCTACCCGTCAACTCTGACCAGCTTCCCTGTCCCTGCTGAAGAAAAGCATCCCCACAGCATGATGCTGCCACCACCATGTTTCACAGTGGGGATGGTGTGTTCAGGGTGATGTGCAGTGTTAGTTTTCCACCACACATAGCGTTTTGCATTTAGGCCAAAAACTTAAATTTTGGTCTCATCAGACCAGAGCACCTTCCTCCACATGTTTGCTGTGTCCCCCACATGGCTTGTGGCAAACTGCAAACAGGACTTCTTATGGCGTTGTTTCAACAATGGCTTTCTTCTTACCACTCTTCCATAAAGGCCTGATTTGTGGAGTGCACGATTAATAGTTATCCTGTGGACAGATTCTTCCACCTGAGCTGTGGATCTCTGCAGTTCCACCAGAGTTACCATGGGCCTCTTGGCTGCTTCTCTGATCAATGCTCTCCTTGCCCGGCCTGTCAGTTTAGGTGGATGGCCATGTCTTGGTAGGTTTGCAGTTGTGCCATACTCTTTCCATTTTCAGATGATGGATTGAACAGTGCTCCATGAGATGTTCAAAGCTTGGGATATTTTTTTATAACCTAACCCTGCTTTAAACTTCTCCACAACTTTATCCCTGACCTGTCTGGTGTGTTCCTTTGTCTTCATGATGCTGTTTGTTCACAAATGCTCTCCAACAAACCTCTGAGGCCCTCACAGAACAGATGTATTTATACTGACATTACATTACACACGTGGACTCTATTTACTAATTAGGTGACTTCTGAAGGCAATGGGTTACACTGGATTTTATTTAGGGGTATCAGAGTAAAAGGGGCTGAATACATTTGCACACCACACTTTGCAGTTTTTTATTTGTAAAATGTATCATTTTCCTTCCACTTCACAATTATGCGCCACTTTGTGTTGGTCTATCACATAAAATCCCAATAAAATACATTTACGTTTATGGTTGTAACGTGACAAAATGTGGAAAAGTTCAAGGGGTATGAAATCTTTTGCAAGGTACTGTATAAATATTGCAATAAAGTATCTTCAACCTGTGGCGGATAGAGTTCTCAAATGGATTTTTAATGGTCAACTATAAACACCCTTATCATACAATTACTTAAAAATCAGAATTATGCTCAATGGTTTTTAAGGTTATTGTTATATTCATAAAGTCTCTGTGGGTTCACAGGCTGAACTGGCATTTAAAGGTCCATCTTTAGTTGCCGTTTGGAATGTGTTAGCGAGCAGCCTTCCTGAACCGCGGCTGTCTATGAGGTGTTGGTGCTATTAGGGCAAGATTTCCAGGATTTGGACCCATTGACAGTGAAGGAACTGACATATTTCCAAGTCGGGATGGTGGGTGGCTTGGTGGCAACTTCCAGGTGGTGATATTCCCATGCCTTCTCTGCCCTTGCCCTTCCAGCATGTAAAGGTTGTGCATTTGTAAGATGCTGACTGAAGGGTATTTAGTGATCAGCTATGATCCCAATGAATGGTGGTGCTGGCTTGATAGGCCAAATTGCCTCCTCCTGCACCTATTTTCTATGTTTCTATGTTTCTATGAGTTTCTGCAATGTACCCCACAGATAATACAAACCGCTGCTCCTGTGCATCAGTGGTGAAGTGAGTGAATGGTTGTACATGCTGTACCTATCAAACGGGCTGCTATGTCTTGTATGGTGTAGGCTTAGTGCAACTTTGTAGAAGATACACTCATCTGGTCAAGTGGAGAATATTCCACCATGCTCCTGACATGAGGTTTGTAAATGGTGGACGGAATTTAGGAAGTTCAGAGGAAAGTTACTCACCACAAAGTGTTGGACGGGAAGCCACTGACCTGCTCGTGCAGCTACGTTGTGCATTTTTAGTTTAGTTTAGTTTAGCCATACAGCGAGGAAACAGATCATTCGGGCCACCGAGTTTGCACCGACCAGCGATCCCCGCACATTAACACTATCCTACACACACTAGAGACAATTTACACATTCCAAGTATTTACACAATTTAAACAATCCAAGCCAATTAACCTACCAACTTGTGCGTCTTTGGAGTGTGGGAGTGTTGGACGAAACCGAAGATTGTGGAGAAAAAACACAGTCACGGGGAGAACGTACAAACTCTGTATAGATAGTCGGGATCGAACCTGGGCCTCTGGTACTGCAAGTGCTGTAAGGCAGCAACTCTATGGCTGCACCACCATGCCGCCCAATTGGCTACTCCAGTTCTGCTTCTGGTCAATGGTAACCCTAGGATATTGTTATCGCGGGGGATTCGGTGATGTTAATGCCATTGAATGTCAGGCAGTGATAGGGAATTTTCTCTTGTTGATTATTCTCAATACTCAATACTTGTGTGGCATGAATGTTACTGGCCACTATCAGCTCAGGGTATTGGATGTGAATTGTCTCATTATCTGAGGAATTGGGTACGGTGGATATTGGATGCAGACTGTGTCTTTATCTGAGGATTGGGGATGGTGCTAAGCATTGTGCAATCATCAAGGAACACTTTACTTCTGACCTTATAATTGAACAGCATCTCTGGAGAAAACGAATAGGTGGCGATTCAGGTCGAGACCCTCATTCACACTGAGAGTCAGGGGAAAGGGACAACTAGGGTGGGGGAGGAACATAGAGGGGGATAATGCAAGGGTTATTTGGAGTTAGAGAAATAAATATTCATACTGAAGATAGACACAAGATGGTGGAGTAACTCAATGGGACAGGCAGCATCTCTGGAGAGAAGGAATGGGTGACGTTTCAGGTTGAGAGCCTTCTTCAGATTGGGAAGGTTTAAACCAGCATCTGCAGTTCCTTCCTGTTAAATATTCATATCGTTGGGTTGTTAATTCCCAAGTGAAATATGAGGTGCTATTCATCTAATTTGCTTCTGTTGAGTTTCACTGTCTGTATAACTTGCTTGCACCAACTCCACAGCTAACAACAGGCTTCGTGGGCTCCCCCTTTCCTTGATCAATGTTGCTTCTGTGGAGCAGGTTTTTGCTCAGTAAATGTCGCTTCACTACACGATTGATTATCCCTTCCGTTGCTTTGCTGGTGATCAAGAGTAGACTGACGAGGCAGTAATCGGCTGGTTGGATTTGTCCTGCTACTTGTGGATAAGACAATATTTCACACTGTTCAGTAGATGCCAGTGTGTAGCTATACTGGAATGGCTTGGCCACAGGTGCTGCGAGTTCTGGAGTACAAGTGCTATTGCTGGAGTGTTGCCAAGACTACATTTCCACTGTTCATTTCAATATTTTATAGATTTTTTAAACTTTCTTTCAGGTGTGTCTCAGAATTATGGATGTGCAGCTCCTTGTGATTGTGACTTGCACTCTTTTGAACTCGCTCTCAGTTGTGAGTGGACGCTCTTTGTATTTTGTGTTGAGAAAACATTATTGTTAATACCCATGTCTCTTTATTTTAACAATGAATTAAAACAGATTTAGTCATGTATTCTTTTATAAATTGGAATAAGTGAATACATTCACAAAGCATAATATTGAGTTGACATTTATATTTTTTGGAAGTGGTCTAAATGTTATTGTATCTATAATCCAATTGATGACATAAAACATGAAAGAGAATGAACACATTGTACATCCTGTGATTTCTCTGATACTTCTTGTACAGTGTCTTGTACAGTGCCTGTACAAGTGCATGCATTTCATTGTAATCGATCCTGGTTTCAAACAGGGCTTTAATTTGTGTCAATCATTTGATCTATCTGAGGACCTCTGTCAAATAATCTTGTCATAGCCTGAAAATATTCAGAGAACATACTGAATTAATACATTTAAGTTGGTAACATGGATCCAATTTAAAATATTTTATTAAATGACACATCTGACAATGTAGCAGTAAGTCGCTGGTCACATTTAAACAGAAATATAATGCTGTAAATAAGCATTTGGAGGCAGAAGAAAGTGATAATAGAGCGCTAATGAATCAGAAAAAAAAGCTTGAAACTGTATTCTACTGTTCTTAAATGTCATATTTCCAATTTATAGGAAAGTGTGAACGAGAAGTGTGACGATGGTAAGTAGTACAATGTACTGGCATTTTTGTATCATTAAATGATGTTATTGATTGAAGGATTAAGGTAAACCTACAAAACACAATATTTTCAACTGCAATGTTAGTAAATTGCATGTTCTTCAGACAAATCATAATAAATGATTTATTATAATGTGGTTTGTGTAGTTCCACAGAGACCTGTAATTAAGGATTGGTAAGCTTTTCTTGGCAAAATAAACTATTGGAACCATATCTCTAGTCTCCATTGAGTACCTACCAATCTTATTCAATATCACTTGATGTGACAACCTCTTTGACCCACTAAATGTACGCTCCACCAGCTCCGAAGCAAAGATATCATCAATGGCACAACCGCACATCAAATACCACATGTAGCTTCACCAGAGCATTATATTTTTTGTCCTGGGCATTGTGGCCTGGACCCTGGACATTTATCCTGGAAAGGGAGGGGGGAAATGCCTTTGAGCAGGTTAAATGCTCCAGGCCTGTTCCACTGTGCACAAATGCTTGGGCTTTGCATTCAGTGGTATTTTGTCATGCATTCAATATAACATTTGTTTCTAAACCATACAAGGCATATTCAACCATATTTTTGATGCACCAAAAGGGTTGCTGAGACTATATCTCTTAAGAATAAGGGGTAGGCTATTTAGGACTGGGATGAGGAAAAACTTTTTCACCCAGCGAGTTGTGAATATGTGGAATTCTGAAGGCTTATCACCTCCTCAATGGCCTTCTCAACTTTTCTGTGGAACTGAGTCCAGGGCACATCCATGAGGAGTCACTGAATCACCTTGTCACGTGCAACCTTTGTCCTGAGAGATTATTCAATCAAGGGCGGGACAGTTTTGCAATGGTGGAACTACTGCCTTACAACGCCAGAGACCCGGGCTCAATCCTGACTACTGGTGCTTGTCTGTACGGAGTTTATACATTCTCCCCGTGACATGCGTGGCGCTCGGTTTTCTCTGAGATCTTTGGTTTCCTCCCACACTCCGCTGAAGTGCAGGTTTGTAGGTTTAAGAATGAACTGCAGATGTTGGAAAATCGAAGGTAGACAATATTGCTGGAGAAACTCCAGCATTTTAGTCTACCAGGTTTGCAGGTTAATTGGTTTGGTATAAATGTCTGTACAGAGTTTATACATTCTCCCCGTGACGTGCACGACGCTCAGTTTTCTGGTTTCCTCCCACACTCCAATGAAGTACAGGTTTGTAGGTTTAAGAAGGAACTGCAGATGCTGGAAAATCGAAGGTAGACAAAATTGCTGGAGAAGTTTGTAGGTTAATTGGTTTGGTATAAATGTAAATTGTCCCTAGTATGTGTAGGATAGAATAAGTGCATGAAGATCGCAGGTCGATGCGGACTCGGTTGGCCCATGGGCCTGTTTCCACGCTACTTCTCAGAACTAATCTAAACAATGGTTCAATAGTTCTTTATAGTCACATGTACTGAGGTACGTTTAAATTATTTTTTTTTAATACAGTTCTGTAAAGTATTATTAAACACAAACCCAATCTTAGATTAAGTATAGAAATAGTCCATTGAGACAATACACAAGAATCGCCTGGATTTGGTACCATTTTCACTGCAAGTTGTTTTACGTGCAGCTGACATAATGTCCTGTTGTCGTGGCGACATTGCAGGGGCGGCCTGGCTAAGCAAAAGAAGCCTTTGTCAAGAAGCAAAATGCCAGGAAACTGCAGCTAAAGTTAACAGCCTGGTGCATGAGGATCTTATGATACTTTCCACTCAAGGCCGATGAGCAGAACTTTGTTCCTCAAAGAAATATCTCCACAAATTATTTCTACTTAAAGGATTTCTGTGTTTCGGCACATAACCTGACAGATCCAACCTGTGAGGTCTTGAAAAGTTGAATAGGTTCCCTGAAAGGAAGTGGAAAAGGAATCAGGAGTGAAGACAAACTGGAGATTAAACTGGATGTGTCCAATTTACGATGTGCCGATGGACCATTACTCCACAAAGCCTGTATTTAGATAACGGAAAATCTGCTCCTTGATGATGTTACGTAGCTAAATTGGCCAATCAATATTTTCAGGGCTTTTAAAGCATGATACTGATGTCTTTGTGTCAAAACTATACTCCTGAGGTCATCTCAGGCGGATTGATATTGTTTCTCATGAGTTAATTAAGTATACTTGGACCATTAGAGAAACACATGAGGCAGAAATATAATCTTGCAGGTTCATAACATTTCTCCACACCTTGTGCTAATACCTTGGAAGCAGCATCTCTGTTTATCATTTGTTATCATTCTGCAAGTTATTGTATGACAACTGTTTTCTTTAACTAGTTAAACACTTGTTCTGCATTGATCGCACCCATGGAGTATCTGTGGCTAATGGGGATGCAAGAATAAATTGCACAAATGGGATGACTGGACAGAAAATAAAAAGGTGTTCTGCAGATGGAAACTATGGAGCAGAGGAAGACTTCTGTGTTTCAAATGAAATTAATGACATTCTGCAGGTACCAAATATTATACTTCATTAATTTCACCAGCATTAAATAATAAATAATTAACATTAGTGCAGCAGGATTTTTACTTAGGCGGCACTTCTCAGGAACAGCTACCATTTTGCCAGTGCACAAAACAAAGTGCAGGAGGACCTCAGCAGGCCAGGCAGCATCTGTGGAGTTGAATGGACTGATGACGTTTCACGTTGGGACCCTTCTTCAGAAACGTAATCTGTCTATGGATTCAAAAAATTCCTTCACAACATTGTTTTTTGCTCAAGGTTTTCAACATTTGTAGTCTCCGGTGTTGCCATTTTGTTCATGTGACTTTACTAAAGGTGTACATACAAAGTGCTGATGGATCAGTTTTGAGCATCATGACTTAAAAAAGAGTCTATTACCTGTGGAGAAATGGTATATTAATTTATTGGATTTAAGCATGAACCAAAGATTAAATTACAAGGACAATTACAGAATGCACGATGTTAAACAGTTAAAATGTGATTTATTTGAAGTTTTCAAAAGATGATTTTCTCACAAATTTCTAAACTCCAGCAGGCCCATTTTACTCACTCTGGCACACTGCATACAGTGTTGTTCTTCTCACCTGAAAATCATATAGTGACCACTCCTGCAATGATTTTATGTCCTTATATTGTGTTTCTATTGTGTGTCCGTGGCTCTTTGACTCTTCTTCTTTGTGAATAGTTTATTTTTATTTACATTAACTCATGGTCTCAAGATTTTGCATATCGTGACAAAATCTCTTCTCTCCTTCGGAGTGGGATGGGTTAAGTAAGACCATAAGGAACAGATTTAGGCCATTCGGTCCATTCAGTCTACTCCATTCAAACATAGCTGATTTTTTTTCCCCCTCAACCCCATTTTCCTGCCTTCTTGCTGGAACCTTTGATGCCATTCCTAATCAAGAAACTATCAATCTCCATGTTAAAACCATCCATTGTCTTCATGTCCACAGATGTCTGTGGCAATGAATTCCAATTGAATAAATATTTGAAGGTAACAAATTGCATCGCAATGGAGAAAGATGAAATGGGCAAAACTAGATTGCCATAAAATGAGCCAACACAAACTAATTAGGCAGAAAGACTCTGTAATGTGCTGCAATGTTACTATCATTTTCTGCATCATATCTTACATTTAAAATTGTCAACTTTCACCTACTTAAATGAGCAGAAGAAAGAGACTTACCAAATGCAGGATTATGACAATAATCCTCATGAACAGGGACATCCTCAGAATTTATTGCACTTGGTTTAACAAATCTATCTCGTAGTGCATGTCCAGTGAGCATCAATAGAATATCTATCTGTGATTACTGTAATTTGGAAAGGATGTAGAGAAAGTGTAGCAAAGATCGATTAAATCATTTCCAGAGTAGCATCCAGCCTATCAATCTTCCTCCATTTTGTTTGGCCTAATAAAATCATCTCTTAATTTTCCAATCTATAGTAGGTCTATTTTACTCATCTCACCTCACAGGTCTATCTCCTCATCCCATGAATCATACCATTTGACGTTGATGCCAAGGCAAGTACATCCTCCCATTGATACTAAAATTAAAACTGCAGAAAGTAGATTGAAAGTAGAATAATCAATTATTGATCTAATCAAAGACCATTAAAATGCAACAAATCTTCCTTCAAAACACAAATTGTTGGAAGAATTCAACAGGTCCGGCAACATCTGTAGGAGGGAGTGGACAATCTGAAAAAGATTCCCAGCCCGCTGAGTTCCGCCAGCACTTTGTGTCTTACTTAAGAATCCAGCATCTGCACCTCCAAGACTTTTCACTTCTGTCATTTGTAGCCCAGTATATTTTTGACTTCACCACTTGCCTGCAGTATTTGCTGCTCACTTTATGCATCACATAAACCAATACAATGTCCCACTCTTACGTCTTCTGCATAAGTTTATCCGCTGCAAGTATTGACATTACAATTAAATATGTTTTTTTCACCAATTTACACCATAATATGATATTGTGTTCCTTCTGAATGTTTGTCCTTTATACTCTAGATCACCACGAACTCAACTGAATTAGCAGAGAAACTTCCCCAACTGGTTGGAAAGTTAGACAACATTTCAAACAGCCAGAATAACACAACACCTGGTAACCTGCAAGCCTCACTTACTATCCTCCAAGCCTTTTCAACAGTCTCAAATGTATCTCTGGAACCGGTTGTTGTGGAGGTAAGAATTAAGCATGATAGAAATTAAGAGTTCAAATATCGAAGTGTGTTCAAATCACTGCTAAATATTACTGCTAAAATAACTAACAATTGACAGGTGGCAACAAGTGTACAGTGTCCAAGATTCCAATACAAAGAATACATAAACCAACCTTATCTTTGTAAAAGGTAACTGTGTCCAGCTGTACGTGTACAAAGTAACCGCAGATGCAGGTTTAAACTGAAGATAGACACAAAATGCTGCAGTAACTCAACGGGACAGGCAGTATCTCTGGAGAGAAGGAATGGGTGATGTTTCGGATCAAGACGTCGGGTCTGAAGAAGGGTCTCGACCCGACCGTCACCCATTCCTTCTCTCAAGAGATGCAGCCTGTCCCGCTGAGTTACTCCAGTATATTGTGTCTATCATGTGTCCAGCTGTAGTTACTCTCTGACTGTATGGATAATTTGGAGCGGCAGCAGAAATTACTGAGAAGTACGTCGGAGGCAGATAGCTTCAAATATATTCGCTTCAGGGTTGTGGTCACACCAAAGGTTCAGTCAGGTAGGTGGGAACTGCCAGGGGAGGCAGGCAGGTGGTGCAGGAGTCTCCTGTGGCTGCAGCCCTCACAAACAAGTATATCAGTTAAGGGCCTGTCCTACCAGCATGCAACTCCATGCGATGAACGCAATCAAACTAGAAGCGGGGGCCGCGCGGAGGTCGGGTGATCCCTGTACAGGGCCGTTCCCACCAGCATGCGCCTGCATGCGGCAAGTGCGACCAAACCGGCAGCGAGGGCCGCGCGGAGGTTGGGTGAGTGGCGCAACGCGGCGCAAAGTGAGGCAAACTTGGAGCGAAGTCTTAAAGGTAAGTTCGCCAGGACAGAGAGGGGCACACAGAGAGGGGCACAGAGGCACACACACACACACAGGGCCACGGAGCCACACACAGAGAGGGTCACGGAGGCACCTACAGAGAAGGTCACGGAGACACGATGTCGAGGCGGTGTGTAATGCGTCGAGGCGACTGCGAGCCGACAAGCCGTTGCCGCGCGGAATTTTTGAACACGGTCAGTTTTTTGGAGCCCCGCGCGGTGTCGGGAAGAACTCCGCACAATTCCGCACGTCTCCGGCGATCGAAGTGGGACCGGCCCCGCGACGCCGGACGGCTCTAGCGACCACGTTAGGTCGCGTTAATCGCATAGAGTTGCACGCTGGTGGGACAGGCCCTTTAGGATACTGTACAGGGTGATAGTCTCTCAGGGGAAAATAGCAGCAGCAGCCAGGTCAGGGTCACCATGACTGGCTCTGCTATAAAGCAGGGCAGGACAAATCTAGACAAGCCATAATGATAGGGGACTCTTTAGTTAGGGGCACAAACAAGTCCTTCTGTGGCCATGAGCAAGACTCCAAGATGTACAAGATATCTAACCCTAACCCTAACTCTAGGTTGATAGGCTTGGTATAAGTATAAATTGTCGCTAGCGTGTATGAAATAGTGTGCGGGAATCGCTGGTCAGTGCAGACTCGGTGGGCCTAAGGGCACTGTATCACTGCACTATATGTGACACAGGGGCCCCAGGGGTTGGACTCAAACCCCCCCATGTTCTGCATGGGAACTAAACTGTTGGCCATAAGTTGTCCCAGAGGCAGATCCCTCTTCCAATGGTCTCTCCAAACCCCCAGCGGCAGTGAGTGGGCTTTTCAACTGGGTACAGCAATGTTCTACCCAGTTGAACCACCCACCTGCTCCACCCACTGAGGCTAAATACCCACCACCCATTTTGAAATGAGGAGGCGGAGGTGGGTGGTGTTGTTCCCAAAGTCTGCAATTATCCCATAGTCAATGTTACTAAAACAGATGATGTGGCTTTCGTGCAGTAGTATTAGTGGGGTCGAGCTGACGAAAGCTGGGTCCACAAATGGGGGCCATCGGGGGAAGTGAGTTGGCGGGGGCATTGGAGAATGGGAGAAGGGAGGGAGAGGGGGAGAAGGGGATGTGAGGGGGGGAGAAGAGTGGAGCGGGGAGATGGGAGGAAGAGGGGGGACGGGAAGAAACGGGGAGAGGGGAGGGGAGAAGGATGGGGGGAGTGGAGAAGGAGGGATGGGGCGGGAGGGGGGAAGAGGGTGGTGAAGGGGAGAGGGGAGTTCAGCCTCCACTCACTGAATCCATCCCAGTGAAAAGTTAGAGACAGTGATTGGACCTGGAAGCGGACCAATACATCTGTAAATAAAACTGAACGACTCAGACATCTTTTCATTTGCACTATTGATTATATTGTATTAATTTTAATATATTAATGTTTAAAAACTGTGCATTGAAGGAAGAATATTTTACAGACCATCTGCGGTCCCAACCCTCACCGTAACTGGGCGTCACCCGCAGGACAGCATATGTCAGCGTGTGACAGGGCGCCCGACCTGATGAGACACCCAGATGTCGCCCCAGGATTTTGAACATTCCAAAATCCTGGGGCGGTAGGGAGACACCGCGCATCACCGTGCATCACTACATGCATCACGACGCGTCACGACCCGACGACGACGCGACAACCTCTTTTCAGGCTGTCACCTAAAATGTCGCCCAAGTGGGACAGGCCCTGAAGGCTTCCTGAACACATCTGACAAATTCCACCCTATCTAAGCCGTTGAATTATTCAACCAACAACGCGCTAGTGAGCTGTTTTGTTAATTATCTTTCACAACATGTTTCTAGTTTGTTCCAATTAGAATATGGTCCGATGATTCACCTCTTCAAACTTTGTCTTACATTTCCAGGGTTTCCTTTCCATCGTGGATTCGCTGGTCGATGTAAAGGCACAGTCTGCCTGGACCTCTGTGAAGATTGAAAACAAAAATTCCAGCTCTCAATTATTAAAGTCAGTGGAAGACTTTACCAGATTATTAAATCCACCTAATCAAACTTTCAACATCATTAAACCAAATATTCAACTAAAGGGGATAAAGATTGTGCCTGGCAAACATTATGAAGTAGATTTCGGTCATCTTATGATAAATAACAGATCGGTAACGAATAATGTTTTCATTAATAAAACCAATTTGGCGGCATTGTCCAACGGCAGTCTTGTTATGAGCATTGCATTTCTAACAATGAATGATATCCTCAGCCCACCACCTACAAGTAATTACAAATTGAATGGTCTTGTTCTAGCAACAACAGCAGAACTCAAGTCAATTGACATTGTGATGCGTTTTATGCCACTAGATTCCACACTTGCCCAAGCAAGTGCACAATGTGTATTTTGGAATCTCAATAATGGAAGTTGGGATACAGAAGGGTGCAAGCATGAAATAAATGGAATCAACATTATATGCCGGTGTAACCATCTGACATCCTTCTCTCTATTGATGTCGTCGATAACAGACTTTGAGGAACCCCCATGGTTGAGAATGTTAATCTATGTTATACTTGGCACAAGTCAGGTCAGTTTGATAATTGGCATTATTATAGAGGCAATTGTATGGAAGAATCTCACCAAAAAAACAACCTCACTTGCCCGTCATATTGCAATACTGAATATTGCGCTCTCTCTACTGATAATTAATACATTGTACTGTACGCAAATGTTTCTGAAGCCAAAGGACATAAGTTGTAAAGTGGTCGTTTTTTTCTTTCACTTCTTCTTGCTTGCCTTGTCTTTTTGGATGTTCACGCTGGGCCTCCTACTTCTTTACCATTTAGTTTTTCTTCTCAGAAATTACAGCAGAACGTCAATGATGCTAATGTCATTTATCCTGGGCTACACCGGTCCATTCATAATTGCTAGTTGTGTGTTTGTGAAAAGCCACTTAAAGGACCATTATATTGAAAAGAAGATTTGCTGGATTAATGTGAAGCAAACTGATCTTTACTATTCATTTACTTTGGTGCCACTGATCATCGTTGGAATGAATTTCCTCATTACATTCTTTGCCATAGTTAAGATGTTGCGCCCAGCAATTGGGGAGAAATCCAGCGGTCAGCAAGGTGATAAAAATTCAGTCAAGCAGATTTTGAGATGCATTATCATCCTAACTCCACTTCTGGGTCTCAGCTGGTTGCTGGGATTTATCTATGTGATTATAAGTACTGGGTATACTTGTAATATTTTTTTGTAGTCAGTCACATTTTTGTAAAATACACTTGTGAAATATCACCCACTGAACATGCTGCTCAGACATAAAATATTACAAGGTAAGGATTGGTAGGTTAAATGGCCGCAATGTATTGTCTCCTCTGTGTAAGTGAGTATTAGAATCTGTGGGTTGATGGGAATGTGAGGGGAATAAATAGTGGGATGGATGAATGTAGGATGGGTGTGAATGGGCAGACGTGATGGGCCGAATGGCTGGTAAGCATGTTATCATTCTATGTTTCAGTGTGGAATTAGCAAAGAAATAAGCAACGGCTAATTTTGCAATGTAGTTCAGGGAGCTGAGCTAGCATCTGCCAAAGATACTCATGCTGGGGCATGTGATATTGTTTACTCAGGAAAGCACTTCATAAAACGTATGCTCTGACCATTTGGGCTCTTGGTTAGATCCGAGATGATATTACTGATGGTTTGTTCAGTGAAGCCAAATGGGCGGAGCTGCAAAATAAAAAAGAAGGTGATCACCTTGATGGAAGTGTATTTTAGGCCCTCAAATAGTCAATGGAATTAAAGTAGTTAATATGCCGAGCATTGTGACCAGTTGAAAGGCTAAATCTGTTGCCACAGTTGGCGATTTTAACTTTCCAAAAATAGACTGGAACTGCAACAGTGTGTAATTTGCCAAATGTGTGAAGGAGTTTCCTTCGCCAATATGTAGAGGGCCCTAGAAGAGAGACGGCAAAGCTTGACATGCTCTTCGGAAACTGGGAAGGGCAAATGACTGAAGTGCTGGTGCGCGAGACTTTTTGGATCAGTGACTACAGTTCTCTTGGCTTTAAAATAGTTATGGATAAAGACAGGGCTGGTCCACAAGAGAAAAATTCTGAATTGGGGTAAGGCAAACTTTGAATGTATTAGACAGAAACTTTCAAAAGATGATTGGAGTAGGTTTTATGCGGACAAAGATACATGCAGAAAGTGGAAAGCTTTTAAAAGCTTGACAGTGAGCGTTCATAACATGCATATTCCTGTTAATGTGAAAGATATGGCAGGTGCAAGGAAGGAAGCCTGGATGAAGAGAGAAATTAAGGCTCTAGTCAAGAAGAAAGAGGCAAGCCAGGCATACGCAACTGGGATCAAGTGCATCCCCAGAGGAGTTTAGGGGACTGAGGAGCATGCTCAAGAAAGAAATCAGGAGGGCAAAAACGGGCCAAGGTATGCCTCTGGCAGAAATGATTAAAGAGAATCCAAAGAGATTTTATAAGTACATGAAGGGAAAGAGAATAGGGGCCCTCAGAAGGCAAAGTGGTCATCTATGTGAGGAACGTCAGGAGATGAACTAGATCTTTAAAGAGTATTTCTCCTCTGTTTTTACTGTTGAGAAAGACGTAAGACTAGGAATCTTAAGACACTCTGAGAAAGTGGCAGTGAACCATCTTCGTAAACCATTCTTTCAGGTGATAAAGTCACATTTCTTTCTGACGTTGAAGGAGCCCATGCAAGCTGGGAGAGCATTCCAATCTTCCATTTATTTTCCCTGTAACTTATTCTCTCTCACCTGCCCATTGACATTTTGAGTTTCTCCTGCTACTGACCTGACCTTACAGTGGCCAATTAATCTGGCCATCAATACGCCTTTGAGAAGAGGTGAGGAAGCTGTAGAAAACTCATGTGGTCACAGGGAGATAAATGCAAAACCAACAGAGACAGCACCCAAGGTCAGGACTTAATCCAAGCCACAACTGCTGTACCAATGAGGTTAACCAGTGTTGCGGGCCAGGGCATTCCAGGATTTAAACCCAATGATGTTGAGGAATATACTTCCAATTAGATGGTGTACCGAGCAACACTTGCATGTCATCCAAGTGTTCGTTGGTGGCAGACACCGAGTATCTGGAAAGGCAATCAAAGTAGGGCAGACATGTAACTGCAGTCCATTTTGTACATTTAAAAATTGTAAACTTGTACATCAGGGCAGGAGTATTTAGGGTGTTAAGCAAGCCAGGAACATAGCATCAAATGGTGTCATGTTTTCTGAGAGGTTTTGGATCTGCAATCATCCAGGCAAGCAGAAGGTCTTCATTTACCTGACATACCCTGTAGAAATTGGGAAGCAATTGGTGTGGAAGGAAGTGAGTAACTGGCTACAGGATGCCCAGCTTCTGACCTGCTCCAGTAGCCAGTGTAGGCTTGACTAACTGAGGTCTGGGCAATAATGACACCAGGTTATTGTTGATGCATTGATAATGTTGTTGAATATTAAAGATGTCCAGTCAGAGTTTTGTTGGAGATGGTCAATGTCTGGCATGAGCTTTATTTCCCTCCATTCAACACCTGCCTGAATGTTTTCTGAGCCTTGCTGCATGCCGGCATTGAACGTCGTTATTTTCAGAGAGATTGTGCATGGGACATTCCCGTTTCTGATCTTATGATGGAAGGCGAGTCTAGAACCAGGGCCACAGTCATAGAAACATAGAAATTAGGTGCAGGAATAGGCCATTCGGCCCTTCGAGCCTGCACCGCCATTCAATATGATCATGGCTGATCATCCAACTCAGTATCCCGTACCTGCCTTCTCTCCATACCCTCTGATCCCCTTAGCCACAAGGGCCACATCTAACTCCCTCTTAAATATATCCAATGAACTGGCCTCAACTACCCTCTGTGGCAGAGAATTCCAGAGACCCACCACTCTCTGTGTGAAAAAATTCCTTCTCATCTCGGTCCTAAAGGATTTCCCCCTTATCCTTAAGCTGTGACCCCTTGTCCTGGACGTCCCCAACATCGGGAACAATCTTCCTGCATCTAGCCTGTCCAACCCGTTAAGAATCTTGTAAGTTTCTATAAGATCCCCTCTCAATCTCCTAAATTCTAGAGAGTATAAACCGAGTCTATGCAGTCTTTGTTCATAAGACAGTCCTGACATCCCAGGAATCAGTCTGGTGAACCTTCGCTGCACTCCCTCTATGGCAATAATGTCCTTCCTCAGATTTGGAGACCAGAACTGTACGCAATACTCCAGGTGTGGCCTCACCAAGACCCTATACAACTGAAGTAGAACCTCCCTGCTCCTATACTCAAATCCTTTTGCTATGAAAGCTAACATACCATTGGCTTTCTTCACTGCCTGTTGTACCTGCATGCCTACTTTCAATGACTGGTGTACCATGACTCCCAGGTCGCGCTGCATCTCCCCTTTTCCTAATCGGCCACCATTTAGATAGTAGTCGGTTTTCCTATTTTTGCCACCAAAGTGGATAACCTCACATTTATCCACATTATACTGCATCTGCCAAACATTTGCCCACTCACCCAGCCTATCCAAGTCACCTTGCATTCTCCTAGCATCCTCCTCACAGCCAACACTGCCCCCCAGCTTAGTGTCATCCGCAAACTTGGAGATATTGCCTTCAATTCCCTCATCCAGATCATTTATGTATATTGTAAATAGCTGGGGTCCCAGCACTGAGCCTTGCGGTACCCCACTAGTCACTGCCTGCCATTGTGAAAACGACCCGTTAACTCCTACTCTTTGCTTCCTGTTTGCCAGCCAGTTCTCTATCCACATCAATACTGAACCCCCAATGCCATATGCTTTAAGTTTATATACTAGAATAAAGTCCTAGAATAAAGGTGAGACCATTTAAGACTAAGGTGAGAAATAACTTTATCACCCTGAGAGTTGTGATTTTATGGAATTCCCTGCCACAGAGGGCAGTGGAGGCCAAATCACTGGATGGATTTAAGAGAGAGTTAACTAGAGCTCTAGGGGCAAGTGGGATCAAGGGATATGGGGAGAAGGCTGGCATGGGTTATTGATTGGGGACGACCAGCCATGATCGCAATGAATGGCGGTGTTGGCTCGAAGGGCCGAATGGCCTCCTCCTGCACCTATTTTCTATGTTCATATGTTTCTATGTAAGGAATTCCATGAATGAAGCACCTGGCTTTGATTGAGTCAATGCACTGCCCTGAGGAACTCCTATCAGTGATGTGTGGGGACAGCATGATTAATGTACACCCAACCAAAATCCTTTGTCTTTGTATAAACTATGACTGTAAAATGGGTGCTTTTCACTTGATGTCCAGTACCTTCATTATTACCAGGGCCCTTTGATATCATGTCAGGTCCAATGAAGCCTTGATGTCAAGATCAGTCAGTCTTGCCTTACAAATCTGGAATTCAGCTCTTTGGACCAAGACTGTTTGGGAATCTGGAATTGACCAGTTCTGGTGACATCCAGCTTGAGCATTGGATGGGTGTAATTCCAACCACACTCAAGAAGTTTGACAGGACAAAGCACATCTTTGCCATATCATTGTCCAGCAAGATCATTCATTCCTCTGGCATATTGTGCTGCGGTGTGCACATTTAAAAGGTGAACTGCAGTTCCTTGCCTTTGTTACTCTAATTAGAGGTTCCACTACCTACAAGTATTTACCTCGGAAAACAACAGGTCATCCAGACTTGGAAAACAATCACAATTCCTTCATCACTGCTGAATCAAACTCTTCAAATTCCATGCCCAACAACCGTACGAGTACCTTCACCTGAGCTATAGAAGTTCAAGAAGGTCATCCAGCAACACTATCATGGCCAATTAGGGATAGGCAATAATGATGTCCAGATCTAGAAAAACTATTTAAACTAAAGAAACAGTACAATTATTTTAATTCTGTGTGATAAATCACTAGTCTGTTTATTTGTTTGAGTTTATATTTCTTTTTTTTGCCAGGGATTCTTGATTTTGATTTTTGGGATAATCATGGACAAAAAGGTAAACTACGCTCATAATTTTATCGAAATTCATGTTTTTCACATCACCTTGACACTTCTGCTCTGTTGTTCTGTTAGGTACGAGAATGTCTAAAACAACGGTTCTTACCACAAACTTACTCACAAAAGTCGGTAAGTTAATGTTTGATTTCTATCCATGTGTGTCTCTGCATCTTGTAAAATCATTTACATATAAACAGTGAAAGGAGCAGTTATTTTCCCGGCAGGTACCCAACTCTGACGATAAAAAGACCTAAATAAGAGGGAATTGGACAGGTACTTAAATGAAAGTAATTAGCAGGGTTATGGAAGAAGAAGAAGAAGAAGAAGAAGGGAATATGGAATTTATTTGTTAAGAGATTATTTTGAATCTCTGTATTTGGGAAAATTAGGGACAACAGTATATTTCCTTTTTTTTTTAGGTGGGCTTTCCATTGTATTTGCTGTATAGATGTGGCCCTTGTGGCTAAAGGGATCAGTGGGTATGGAGAGAAGGCAGGTACAGGATACTGAGTTGGATGATCAGCCATGATCATATTGAATGGTGGTGCAGGCTCAAAGGGCCGAATGGCCTACCCCTGCACCTATTTTCTATGTTTCTGTGTTTCTTTGTATTATTTGTTTAATATGGTAGAATTAAGGATTGTAGAATCATCATGGGACAGAAATAAGTCATTTGGCCCATCATATTTGGCCTCCCAATGGCGGCACAGTGGGGCAGAGGTAGAGTTGCTGCCTTACAGTGTCAGAGACCCGGCTTCGATCCTGACTATGGTTGCTGTCTGTAAGGAGTTTGTATGTTCTTCCTGTGATTGCGTGGGTTTTCTCCAGGTGCTTCAGTTTCCTGCTACACTCCAAAGACATTCAGGTTTGTAGGTTAATTGACTTGGTAAAATTGTAAATTGTCTCTAATGTGTAGGAAAGTGGTAGTGTACGTGATGATCGCTGGTCTGCAAGGATTTGGTGGGCTGAAGTGCCTGTTTCCGCATTGTATCTAAATTAAACTAAAATATCTGTGCCTGCTCCCGAAAGGTCAATCCATTCATCCTTACCACTGCTACTTTCCCCAGAATCTTGCAAATCATTTCCCCTCTGGTATGCCTATCCGACTCCCTTTAAACCCTAGGTAGACACAAAATGCAGGAGTAACGCAACGGGTCAGGCAGCATCTCTAGAGAAGGAATGGATGACGTTTCGGGTCAAGACCCTTCTTCAGACTAAACCAGCATCTTTATATATATTTAATTAAATGTATATTTAAACCAGCATCTGCAGTTCTTTCATACTCCCTTTAAACCCTAATGACTTTCCATCCACATGCTCACAAGCAATAATTTCATCATTATCACCAGTCTCTAAGTAAAAAATAAGTTTGTCTTCACATCCCCACTGTAAATTTTGTCCCAAGCATTAAATCTGTGTCTCCAGATCCTTGCCCATCACGGATTGAGAACGCCTTCTCTCCATCTACCCTGTCCAAAGTTACTTAGGGACACGGGCCTGAAATTGGTGGGGCTGGATAAAGAGAAGATATGAGAAGAAATGTATATTAAGTAGAGAAAAGTATTAATATGGAACCTGCTTAAAGACACAAAAATCGGGAGTAATTCAGTGGGACAAGCAGCGTCTCTACAGAGAAGGAATGGGTGACATTTCGGGTTGAGACCCTTCTTCAGACTGAAAAGGGTCTCGACCCGAAACAACATCCATTCCTGCTCTCTCTCGAGATGCTGCCTGTCCTTCTGAGTTACTCCAGCTTTTTGTGTCTATTTTTGGCTTAAACCAGCATCTGCAGTTCCTTCCTACACATTAAGAGTGGAGAATACAGAATCTATCAAATATTTCAAGAGGAAACATAGAACATGGAACAGTATTCTTCAGACCACAATACCTGTGCCAAATATGATGCTAAGATCAGTCCATATCTCTCCTTTCCCTGCATATCCATCCAAAAGTATTTTAAGGGCCACTATTGTATGATGTTAAATATGTGTTTATTGTGTGTTTTGCTCTTTACTGTATGTATGACTGCAGGCAACGAAATTTTGTTCAGACCGAAAGGTCTGAATGACAATAAAAGTTTTCCTATTTCCTATTCCTGTATCTTCCTCCACCACCACCCCTGGCGGCACGTTCCAGGCACTCACCATGCTTTCTGTAACAGCACATCTCTTTTAAACTTTGCTCCTCTTACCTTAATGCAATGCCCTCTAGTATTTGATATTTCATCCTGGAAAATCAGTTCTGACAGCCTATCCTAACTGTGACTCAATGGGGAAATGGATAGACACTAAACAGAAAATTATTAGCAGGGCTATGGGGGAAAAGAAACAAGAGAATATGGAATTGATCTACTAAGGTGTTGTATTTACTCTCTCTGCTGAATGGGCTTCTGTACTGCAATAATTCTATAATCCTAAATCTACTGCTCATTTCCATTGGGAACTTCCGCTTTAAGAAATGACAGTTAACAGCGACAGAATTCCATAGATTGGTTGATTTTGAATCATTCTCGATATTTTGAAAGGTTAAAAGAATCGAGAAATAGGCACTATCCCTGCATTATGGAGTTCCTCATAAACCATCGGTATTGAGATTTTCTATAACACAAAGCCATATGCGCAGGCATCACAAAAAAGATTGTCTTTATTTATTTGTTTTTTTTCACATTAATTCCAATCAGTGAAACATGGTTGTGGGAGGGTTGTGATTGGAAACTAAATATTCCAGGATTGTTCCAGGATTTCGTTGCTTCAGGTGTAATAGGCTGGGTGAGTGGGCAAATGTTTGGCAGATGCAGTATAATGTGGATAAATGTGAGGTTATCCACTTTGGTGGCAAAAATAGGAAAGCAGACTATTATCTAAATGGTGGCCGATTAGGAAAAGGGGAGATGCAGCGCGACCTGGGTGTCATGGTACACCAGTCATTGAAAGTAGGCACGCAGGTGCAGCAGGCAGTGAAGAAAGCAAATGGTATGTTAGCTTTCATAGCAAAAGGATTTGAGTATAGGAGCAGGGAGGTTCTACTTCAGTTGTATAGGGTCTTGATGAGACCACACCTGGAGTATTGCGTACAGTTCTGGTCTCCAAATCTGAGGAAGGAAATTATTGCCATAGAGGGAGTGCAGAGAAGGTTCACCAGACTGATTCCTGGGATGTCAGGACTGTCTTATGAACAAAGACTGCATAGACTCGGTTTATACTCTCTAGAATTTAGGAGATTGAGAGGGGATCTTATAGAAACGTACAAAATTCTTAAGGGGTTGGACAGGCTAGATGCAGGAAGATTGTTCCCGATGTTGGGGAGGTCCAGGACAAGGGGTCACAGCTTAAGGATAAGGGGGAAATCCTTTAGGACCGAGATGAGAAGGACTTTTTTCACACAGAGAGTGGTGGGTCTCTGGAACTCTCTACCACAGAGGGTAGTTGAGGCCAGTTCATTGGCTATATTTAAGAGGGAGTTAGATGTGGCCCTTGTGGCTAAGGGGACCAGAGGGTATGGAGAGAAGGCAGGTACGGGATACTGAGTTGGATGATCAGCCATGATCATATTGAATGGCGGTGCAGTCTCGAAGGGCCGAATGGCCTACTCCTGCACCTAATTTCTATGTTTCTATGTTTCTATGATAGAATTGGAGGGACCAGAGGTGGAGGGGTTGCATTGCTTGTCAGAGAAGATATTACAGCAGTGCTTTGGCAGGATAGATTAGAGGGCTCATCTAGGGAGGCTATTTGGGTGGAACTGAGAAGTGCGAACGGTGTAGCAACACTTTTAGGGGTGTATTATAGACCGTCAAATGGGGAGCGAGAATTGGAAGAGCTAATATGTAAGGAGATAGCAGATATTAGTAGTAAGCACAAGGTAGTGATTGTGGGAGTGATTTCAATTTTCCAAAAATAGACTGGGAAACACATTCTG
The DNA here is from genome assembly GCA_963514005.1 of Raja brachyura. Next base: position 79,273,187 of record OY740785.1, on the reverse strand, counting down.
TAAATGGGCTGGATGGTTTGGAGTTTGTTAAATGTGTGCAGGATAGTTTTTTGCAGCAATACATAGAGGTATTGACCAGAGAAGGGGCAGTGGTGGACCTCCTGTTAGGAAATGAGGCAGGTCAGGTGACGGAGGTATGCGTTGGTGAGCACTTCGGGTCCAGTGATCACAATACCATTAGTTTCAATATAATTATGGAGAGAGTCAGAACTGGACCTAGGTTTGAAATTTTTGATTGGAGAAAGGCTAACTTTGAGGGAATGCGTAATGATTTAAAAGGAGTGAATTGGGACATTTTGTTTGATGGGAAGGATGTAGAAGAGAAATGGAGGACATTTAAAGGGGAAATTGTAAGAGTACATAATCTTTATGTCCCTGTTCGGTTGAAAGGAAATAGTAAAAATCGGAAAGAACCATGGTTTTCAAGGGAAATTGGACACTTGGTTCGAAAAAAGAGAGATATCTACAATAATTATAGGAGACATGGAGTAAATGAGGTGCTAGATGCGTATAGAGAATGTAAAAAGAATCTCAAGAAAGAAATAAGAAAAGCTAAAAGAAGATATGAGGTTGCTTTGGCAAAAAAGGTGAAAGTAAATCCAAAGGGTTTCTACAGCTATATTAATAGCAAAAGGATAACGAGGGATAAAATTGGACCATTAGAGAGCCAGAAAGGACAGCTATCTGCAGAGCCAAAAGAGATGGGGGAGATATTGAACAATTTATTTTCTTCGGTATTCACCAAGGAGAAGGACATTGAACTCTCTGAGGTAAGGGAAAAAAGTAGAGTAGCTATGGAAACTATGAGATTCAAAGAGGAGGAAGTACTGACACTTTTGATAAATGTAATAGTGGATAAATCTCCAGGTCCTGACAGGATATTCCCTAGGACATTGAGGGAAGTTAGTGTAGAAATAGCAGGGGCTATGACAGAAATATTTCAAATGTCATTAGAAATGGGAAATGTGCCGGAGGATTGGCGTACTGCGCATGTTGTTCCATTGTTTAAAAAGGGTTCAAAGAATAAACCTAGCAATTATAGACCTGTTAGTTTGACGTCAGTGGTGGGCAAATTAATGGAAAGGATACTTAGAGATAATATATATAAGCATCTGGATAAACAGGGTCTGATCAAGAACAGTCAACATGGATTTGTGCCTGGAAGGTCATGTTTGACAAACCTTCTTGAATTTTTTGAAGAGGTTACTAGGGAAATCGATGAGGGTAAAGCAGTGGATGTTGTCTATATGGATTTCAGTAAGGCCTTTGTCAAGGTTCCTCATGGAAGGTTGGTTAAGAAGGTTCAATCTTTGGGTGTTAATGGCGGAGTAGCAAGATGGATTCAACAGTGGCTGAATGGGAGATGCCAGAGAGTAATGGTGGATGGCTGTTTGTCAGGTTGGAAGTCGGTTACCAGTGGGGTGCCTCAGGGATCTGTGTTGGGTCCACTGTTGTTTGTCATGTACATCAATGATCTAGATGATGGGGTGGAAAATTGGATAAGTAAGTATGCAGATGATACTAAGATAGGTGGTGCTGTGGATAATGCGGTAGATTTTCAAAGTCTGCAGAGAGATTTGGGCCATTTGGAAGAGTGGGCTGAAAGACGACAGATGGAGTTTAATGCTGATAAGTGTGAGGTGCTACATCTTGGCAGGACAAATCAAAATAGGACGTACATGGTAAATGGTAGGGAATTGAGAAATGCTGTGGAACAGAGGGATCTAGGAATAACTGTGCATAGTTCCCTGAAGGTGGAATCGCATGTAGATAGGGTGGTAAAGAAAGCTTTTGGTGTGCTGGCCTTCATAAATCAGAGCATTGAATATAGGAGTAGGGAAGTAATGTTAAAATGTACAAGGCATTGGTGAGACCAATTCTGGAGTACAATTTTGGTCGCCTAATTATAGGAAGGATGTCAACAAAATAGAGAGAGTACAGAGGAGATTTACTAGAATGTTGCCTGGGTTCCAGCAACTAAGTTACAGAGAAAGGTTGAACAAGTTAGGTCTTTATTCTTTGGAGTGCAGAAGGTTAAGAGGGGACTTAATCAATGATGAAAGGGATAGACAGAATTGACGTGGATAAGCTTTTCCCATTGAGGGTAGGGAAGATTCAAACAAGACATGACATGAGAATAGTAAGATTGAACGAGAACTTACCAGTTCGAAGGTTGATCTTTATTTTATGAGGAGTCGAAGTGAGGGATTTCGTGAAGAGCCCGCCGGCGCGCATGCTCGACATACTTCAAAGTAGCGGCGTGGAATCACAGAAACCAACAATAGAAATGACTTCGCATAGTAAGATTGAAGTGACTAAGATTACCAGATGAAGGTGACTGAGGGTTGGGCGAGGAGGGCACGAAATCCCTCACTTCGACTCCTCATAAAATAAAGATCAACCTTCGAACTGGTAAGTTCTCGTTCAATCTTACTATTTCATTTCGGAGTCACGTGAGTGACTTCGTGAAGACTTCAAAGCTTCTGTGATTACACGCCCTGGACCACGTCCATGCTGACACACCACTACCAGGGATGGATGGGAGGAACAAACTTGCTCAATAGTTCATACTGCAAAACAAGAGCATATTTATTAATAACAAATCAAAAACCCCTCATGCGGGGACATCTCCACGTTCTGAACCTGCATTCAGCACGGCTTCTGCGAACTGTAGAGGAGCAGCAACAGGCTTGTTATAAAAACGCTGGAACACAGCTTCATTAGCCCATCCTGCTGTGGCGAGAATTTGGTCCATGGGCACCTCCATGACCCTCGCCGCTGACGTCGATGCAGCCCTGGTGGAATGAGACTTGAACACATTAGTGTCGATACCTGACTTACCCAAGACGACTCGAAGCCACCTGGATATCGTCTGGACTGTCACTCGATGATGAGGTCTCTTATGAGTGACAAGCAGGTATCTCTCCATTCCTCTGATGCGTGCCGTCACCTTGACATAGTGGCGGATATGTGAGGCTAAACATAGCCTAGCATCTGCGGGGTATGCCGGGAACTTCAGCTGCAGCCCTGTGCACCCAGGTCTATGCTGCTTTAGTAGCTCGTCAATGAAAAAGACTACTTGTGTAGGGGTAGAAGTCATTCTGTCGACACGAAGCTTGTGTAGTGTCTGTACCCTCTGAGCTGAAGTCAGCGCTAGTAACATCACCAGCTTCATGGTGAGTTGGTCCAGTTGGAGCCCTTCCATGGGAGACCACGTCCTGAGCAGGGTTAATACGTCCCTGACATCCCAGGTGATATTATAGCGTGGTGTAGGCGGATTCATATTGAATATACCCCGCATGAGTCTGGACACTAGCCTGTTGGATCCTACCCCAATATTGAGGTAGAATGATAGCGCACTTCTGGCGCTGTTGATGGCACTGTAACTTAAGTGTTCATCATGGTGCAACCCCGCGAGGAATTCCAGGACGTTGGTTATTGTCACGTCATCGTACGTGATGCGAGAGCGGCTGCAGTAGGCTTCCCACTTCTTAATATGCGAGCGGTATCTTCGCCTTGTTGACTCTCGACACGACGCCCCGATGGTATCCATGGTCCGAGCCGAGAGGCCGTATTGGACTAACGACCTGTTCAGAACCTGCAAGCCAACAAATTTAAATAGCCATGGCAGGGATGTGGCTCCCCTGAGACAGGGTGAGTAACCAATTGTGGGCAACCCTTCAAAAGGACCCAAGGTTCGTTGAGCATGTCAAAGACCACCGGATACCAAGGCTGTGTGGGCCAGTCGGGTATAATAAGGATGCCCTTGGCAGCATCTGCCTGAATCTTTTGCAATACCCGACTGATGAGGCAAAACGGGGGGAAGGCATAGAAAAACCAATTCCCCCAGTCCAGCGAGAATGCATCTAGCGCTATTGCCCCAGGATCTGGTTCCCATGAAACGTAGGTTGGTACCTGATGGTTCAACCGTGACGCAAAAAAGTCAATGTCCGGTTTACCAAATTTGGCTGTGACTTTAGAAAAAATCTCAGGATGCAACATCCATTCAATATTGTCATTAAATTTGCGTGACCTGGTGTCCGCCACAGTATTAAGCTCACCTGGCAAATAGGTAGCTGAAATCCAAATGTCTCTTTGAACACACCAGAGCCAAATTGAGTTAGCCAATTTGTCACACGAAACTGACCTGGTACCACCCATATGGTTTAAGTATGCCACTGCTGTGGTGTTGTCTATTTGGAGACGGACATGTGCTCCAACAAGCTTGGAACAATACGCACGAAGTCCGTGGAATGCTGCCAGCAACTCCAAATAGTTAATCCCTTGAGTCAACAACATCGTTGATTCAAGGGTGTCCCATCTGCCCCCACAACTAGAGCAATTATCCGTGGCTCACCAGCCATTGGAGCTTGCATCAGTCTGCAAATATACCACCGGATTAGCCTCCCTGATAGGCTTGAATGAGCTGCTAATGTGACACACCCACCATTGCAACTCATTTATCGCTTCGGGGGGCAGCTGCATGGACCGATCATAATGACCAGCGTTCTGTTTTAACGCAGCAATTTTAGCTCTTTGCAAATTCTGATAATGCAAAGGTCCATATCGCGCTGCCGGAAACAAAGCTACAAGCTTCCCAATTATTGTAGCTGAATGCCGAATCGATGGTATATTGGTGCGGATTAAATCTTGACACACCTGGGTAACCTCCTCAATCTTGTTAATTGGAATGGTAACCCTCATGCTCATAGAGTTCACCGTGAACCCTAGGTAATTAATCACCTGGGAAGGGCAAAACTTTGATTTCTCTGGATGGACAATAAACCCTAATTCTTGAAATATATTGACTGCAGCTGCAACACCCTGTTCAGCCAATTCCAGGGTGTGGCCCACAATTAAGATATCATCTAAGTAGGCCATAACTATATGGTGTCGTTGTCTCAAATAAGCCATAATTGGTTTCACTAATTTAGTGAACAATCTAGGGGCTGTGGTGAGCCCATTAGGCAAAGCCTTGTACTGCCAGAGTTGCCCCATCCAGATGAATTTCAAAAACCTTCTGTCGTATTTCTGGATGGATACTGAATAATATGCGTCTTTCAAATCGATGCATGCCATAAAGCAACCATGAGAAATCAATGATTTGGCTGTTTCAAACGTATCCATTTTAAAATGAGTATATGTTACAAAAGTATTCAAACGGGTTAGATCAATAATGACACGACAACCTCCATCCTTCTTAGGTCTGGTGAATATATTCGAAACAAATTCAACTGGCTCATGCACCGCTCTCTCAATCACTCCCTTCTGCTCAAGACTTAAAAGTTCCTTGTAGCCTGCTGCCTGTTCTGCAGCAGATAATTTAAACGTCCGAGCGGGCATGTGCTGGGATGGAGGAATGTCGCCATTAATAAACTCAATTTTATGCCCCTGAATATTCTGCAACACATACTCGTCACCAGTAAAATTACCCCATGCACCCAAAAACAACCGAAGGCGACCACCAACATGTGAAGTTAAACAAAGAGAAAAGAGAGAACCAGACCCCCTCACCTCCGTGGTTACCGGCGGTCTTTGACACGCGTGGGTGGACGTGGAGGTGCTGGGTTGGCTTGAGGGCGCGGCGTCTTCGTTTTCCACCAGGGTCTCTGCCGACCCTGTCCTAAAAAAGACCCCTGGTGCTGGGTCTGATGTTGCTGTCGTTGTGGAGCTTGAGGGTGGGTCCTCGTCGAGGTACTAGCAGACCCTCGTGATCGAATGTATGGAGACTTTGAGCCTGACGGTGCGGGGGCACTCTGAGAGCGCATGATCCCCACCGTTTTGGCTTGTTCGTCAAGCTCTTTGACTCTCTTCGAGAGGTCCTCCCCAAAGAGCTGACGGGGCGGGGGCGGCGGCGGTGGTTTGCACAATCCTGCAAACTTCGGATTGAGCGCTGGGCGGATGCTGGTTTTGCGAAACCCGTTGATTTCGTGCTGGGTCGCGCACAGGAGGGCCAGAGCATCTTCCTGGTCCAAATTCAGTTCGTCCCCGTCCACCGACCGCGCAAAGGCGGTAATACCGGCCGTGAGGAGCTTCAGGATCCGCTGCAATTTTACCTCTTGTTGACGGATAGCCGCACTGATGTTGCCCCATATCGGCGTATTGACCACAGGCACGTTGAGGGAGTTGCAATTGGATGGAGCCTTGTGACGGCTCATTGCCTGAATGAGGACTTCTTCCTGTAGTTGCTGGTTGTTAAGAAAGTCCACAGTGGCTGCCAGCTTTGCGTTTAAAGGAAGTCCGGATGAATGTGGGGCCGCAAATTTGGTCGCCACATCCAGAAGATCCTCCGCTGGCACCTCCAACGGAGATGGTATGGGATCCACCAAAACCTCCTCCTCCTGCTGCTCCAGGCTGATGGTAGAGGCTGGTGACGACGCCCTGTGCCTGTTGCTGCCCTGCTGTTGTTGACTTTGAAGCAGGAGCTCCAGCAGCCGCTCCATACGGTCAATACGCCCTTCACCCTGAACACTCAGGTGGTCGGAGTCCTCCGGCTCTGAAAAGAAAACCGGGCTCCTATCATCGGCCCGCACCTCATCGAGGCCCTGCCGGTGCCGGTAGTTGTCGCTAACAGCCGCCGAGGCGAAACTGCGCGATTCCCGCGCGGGCGTGTTCAACCGCCTCCATTTAGCGGGAGCTGAAGCCGCTGCCACTAAGGGCACTTGCGGCGTGGTGTCGGCACCAGCCGAAGCATGGCTGCCTGAAGCCCGCGCAGGCTTGCCGGCTGCCCACATCGTGGACCTTGCCGACGCATGGTCTCGCCCACCCATCCATGGGGGGCTCGGCGACCGTGACGAGACCCGACTCAACCGACCCGTCCCGGCGTCGAGAGTCGGGGTGTGCCGGCTGGACCTCACAGCCGCCCCGGGTCTCGCCCTGGAACCTGACCGCTCCTCCGTGTCAGGCAATGCCTTAGCCCTGGCAGGGTTAGGCTTCTGGGCTCCTGCCCTTCCCCTACTCGGAGGGCTGAGTGGAACAGGCCGTGCAGCCGCACGCACCCTGCTCGAGGTCGCCAGCGAGCCCGCTGACGACCTGACTGCCATGGCAGGGTCCTCCTGCTCTGGCGGCACACCACACTCCTCCTCGTCGAACTCCTCCGAGCTGTGGTGTGCTGGCGGATCTGGACCTGTAACCACAGGGCTTACCCACATCTCCGCCTGAGTCCCGGCCTGCGTTGCAGGTACTGCCGATGGTAAAGGCCCCGGAACTGTTGACCGGCGAACTCGTCCTGACGTCCTCCGGCCCTTGGAACTCCCATCCATGTCCTTGCTGCAAGACATAACCAACAACAAGGACCACCAACTAAAGGTAGAATACTCACCTCCGTGGCCCCTTATGAAGGGCTGGCGAGGAGCGCGCTCCACCGCCAGCCGTCGCAGCAACGCGGTACGACGATATGTCGAGCATGCGCGCCGGCGGGCTCTTCACGAAGTCACTCACGTGACTCCGAAATGAAATTAAGGGACAGAAGTTTAGGGGTAACATGAGGGGGAACCTCTTTACTCAGAGAGTGGTGGCTGTGTGGAATGATCTTCCAGCAGAAATGGCGGAGGCAGGATTGATTGTAACATTTAAAAGTAAAGTGGATAGGTATATGGGAGGGAAGGAAATTGAGGGGTATGGTCTGAGTGCAGGTAGATGGGACTAGGGGAAAAATAAATGGTCGACACGGACTGGAAGGGCCGAGAAGGCCTGTTTCCGTGCTGTAATTGTTATATGGTTATATGGTTATATGTAAATGTACAAATCACACCTGCCTAAGCAAAATTCAGGAATTAATATCAAGGAACTGCAGATGCTGGTTTACCCTCTGAGTTACTCCAACATTCTGTGTCTATCTGAGGAATTAATATATTGGGACCCTGCAAATTATTTGAATTAGTTCACAAGGGGCTTTGAGATAATTAAATCTTTGTAAAATAAAACTGAACATATTGGGTAATATGTCCAGGTAATGTATTCTTCATCTTTTATCTTCTGTCTTAAATTTATCCTTGTTTGGTATCAACAAGATAAACACATAGGAGGATAGGTGAGGAGGATGTTTAGTGTGCTAACCAGCCAAATGCCATAACTGATGGTGCTCAATCAAAATACCAGATGCATGACATCAGAACAGAATAAACTCAATGGGTCAAGCATTATTGATACTAAAATTAAGTTAATAATTAGGTTAATAAAAACTAACCTAATAATTTTTCATCAAAACTAGGAAAGGTTAGAGATGATGTAGGTTTTAGACTGAAGAGAAAAGGGCTAGTGGTAGAAAAGACCCGTGGGAGAAAGTGAATCAAGGTAATTGTGTGGAATCTGTGGGCTTGCACAAATAGTTAACAACACTTCCTTCCTTCCTGCTTCCTGTAAGTATTCCATTCCCTTCTCTCAATTCCTACTTCACTATTACATCTGTGGATACCACCATCTGCAGCATTGCTTCGGGCATATATATCTTTCTCCCTAACCAGTGCTCCTTCCCAACAATAGGTGACAAGACTCTTGACTGTTCCTGTTCCATTCCCATCAGTTCTGATCTCAAAGCATCTCCTTCCACCATGAGCAAGGATAGAGTTCCTCTTGCTCTCACCTTCCACCTCTTCAGATTCCACTGCAATTTCTGATCTCCAAAATGATGCCGCTACTAAATGCATGGACCCTTCTCCCTTCAATATTCTGAAGGATTAAACTTTCTCAGAAATACTGGATCATTCTTTCGTCTCGGCCAATACCACTCCCTTGCCACAACACTTATATGTGCACCTGCCCTTTTATCTATTTTGCCTCTTCCCCTTTTCCCACCCAGCTCTTCAATCAGCCTTTCAAATGTAATTTAATGTATTGCATTCACTGATCATGATATCAAGTAATCTACACTGAGCAAACCAAATGTTGTTTGGAGTACAATCTGATGAACATCCCCATTCAATCTGTGTGAGTGAATCTTAGCTTCCACTTTAAGTCCCCAGCCCACTTTCACTTGATCTCTCGGTCGTCAACAATCTATATGGTTCCTACAAAACTCAATGAAAGTTTCAGGAACAGCACTACACCTTCTGTACAGTCGTTCATGACTCAGTATCCAATCTAGTAATTGCAGATGATGAGCCATTCCAGACTTTGATCTTACATTTCCTGTATTCCATTTATTTTGGCTCTGCTTTTCCATATTTCAGATTTTGCTCCTATCCTCTTGCTTGCATCTCCTCCAAACATATTTTTCATTATTCACTAGTGTTTAACACTTTCTCTCAGCCAGCACCACTCATTCAATCATTCAACCTCACTTGGTATCTGTTCTATCTCATATCTTCCATTCTGCACTCGCTACTCCTTGCCTTATTTCTTTCCTGCTTAAAACCTGTTCAATCTTTAACATGTCCCAGCTCTGGTGAAAGACCATGGGCCTAAATTGTTACCTGTTTCTCTGCCGACAGTTGCAATCTTCCTTGCTGACTATTTCCAGAATTCAATATTTTGCACAGTTTTTTATTATTTGGGATACAAGCAGCAAAATGCTGGCGACTCCAAACAGATGAGGCAGCGTTCATTTTACAGAAACAAAATCCACATTTAGGGTTGAAAAGCCTTTATTCCAAATTTTCAACATCCACAGTTTATTTAAGTTTTCTGTTACTGGGGTGTTGGTGGAAGCCCGGAGTTAAGTAGCTGTAGGAGTTGTAGGAGACCTCTGATGTTTTTCGGAAGTCAAAATAATTGTTTCCACACATTTCTGCCCCACAAGACGACACATATATTCGTGGCTATTTCTAGACCTGAAATGAACTGATCTTATCTGACCGGGCCTTTGGTGAAAATAAGAATCAGGTTTCGAATGGCTCCTCGTAAGTAGGACTCACAAGAGTCTTCCTGCTTGCTTCATGCTGGGGCTTTGGCCATAAAACAATGGCCCTCTGCAGCCACACTAGTCTCGCTGTGACGGTTACAAATATAAAGTCACCAACTGGCATTTTAGCTCCTTTTTAACACTTTTAATAACTAAAGGAATACATTTGTGTTGGATGTTATGAGCTTGCCATTGAATCAAACCTCGCTGAATTTTCACATCAATCCATAACCCCATTTTCACAATTAGAATTCCAAGTAGTGGGGAAATGACTGAGAAGTAAAGTAAAACTCAATCACATTCTTAAACACTTTGCGAATGAAGCTTCTATAATTCTGATGTCTAATGCTGCATTGTAATACTTTACACCTAATTGTTCTCTGGTCCTGCTTTTCTCCCAATGTACAGGATCACTCAAGACATTGCTCAGCACCTACAGGTCAAAGTGATTTGCAGAACATCATCACCAAACCAACACGTCCAGATGTTGAAAACATTCAGCAGGTCAGGCAGCATCTGTGAGAAAAGCAGTTAACATTTCAGGTTGATATACTTTCATAAATTAAATAACAAATGAACATTTTTCAACCTGAAACTAGTTTTCTTTCTCCACGTATGCTTCCTGGGCTGCTGAGTGTTAGCAGGTGTTTCTGTTATTATTTCACAAGACATTCTCTTCGTATAAAATACATTTTCAACTCTTCATCATTTATTGAGAAAGGATATCCCGATATTGTTTATTTGCTCATATGAATACTTTTCTTCAAAGTACTATTAACATTACTTGTCCAAAAAAATATATCTTCTAACTGCAAAAAGTGATAAGTAATTCTGAAATATTGTAATCCAAACGTACTAAAAATACAAATACATTCAGTAAAAGTTTGTTTAAGTTTACTGCAGTTATTTTACATTATAATGCTGGTATTTTATTGAAGGCTGCATACAATGGCATCATTATTTGTCGAGAGAATGCGGATATATGGATAGGTCTATCCCATCCCCAACGCTCTGGTGAACAGTGTGGTCAACTTTCTTTTATTAAATCTTTTTATTTGGAATGATTGCAAAATACTAAATATCTATGCTTTTGTACAATAGGCTGTGTATGGTAGTTCATATACAGAATTAAACTGTGGACTTACATAGAAAGTTTGATTTCAATGTAAATTAAAGACATTTAAACCCAAATCCGTTACCACACCCACGGGTTCTGTGATGGATTTGATGCCATTTTGCTTAAAAGATCACAGATTTCTGCCAGAGAATTTTGCCGTTAAGTGACTGGTCAAACACTTTTTTTAAAATCCAACGTTATTTAAATTAATGCATTAGTTTTGATGTGTATATATTTTTGTTATCTTTTGTTTTCTTTCTATAGTTTTTTTAGAATCAGAGATCATTATTATTACTTGTGATTGTAAAATGGAGGGATAGTATAGCGGTTGGTGTGAGAGAGCATTTTAATGACCTCTCCATTTTGAATATGACTTTAAATTTAGCATTTATTTTTAATGTCACTTTTATTGTGACTTTTATAGTGTGTTGTTTGCTTTTGGAAGGAAGTGGAGATTTTGCCAAGAAATGAATATAAACTGGAGATGATTAAGCACATTGCCATTAATGTGTATATTTAGCTCAAAGAAGCAGACAATTGTATTCTCCTGTTTCATAATATTTTGTTGTAATTGTAAAGATTGTATCTCATTGGTGAATTAATGTGATTTTAATAAATTCAAAATAAATTCCACTTCAGCCAGCCCTGTGTCATTGGGAGACAAATGATTACAACAGAAATTCAGTATTTCATAACTCCAAAAGGAAACAGATAACTTTGTTCAGTTTACATTTCAAGCTATTGCTGATGCTGAAACTAGGTCACAGAACGAAAGCCTGATAAATTAATCTAAAGATTAATAGAAGCAAAACATTTAGAATTCACAGGATGTTTTTATGTCCATCAGAAACCAGCAGGAGTGATGCACAGTAATGGACAAGTGCATTGGTGTTCATGCAACACCATGTTAAAGAATGTCCACAGGCCAGCCTCAATTACAACTATGAGAGAAGGCTATTTAACGCATGTAATGGATCCTATGAAGCCTTTCTGTTCTGCGCTGGGCAGATCTTGCAGATCAAGCTGGTAGCTTTATTGAAGATGACCCCACAGGTAAATTCTTCACATAACAGGGATCAAAAGTACAGGAGATTCCTTCAAGCTAAAAAAAAACTCCATTCAGATATCAAGCCTCTAATTTAATGTGAAAGACTTTAGACGTTTGACATACTTTGCCTTTGGTGCAGTGGTAAAGGAATCCTTTTGTTTACCATTGTGCCCCAAGAAAATCAACACATTGCAGGAAATATTATGCTGAAAATGCAAATATATTAAAAACATATACCAATTATGGCCTGTAAGCACAATTTTCAAATATGCGAAGTAATGTTTTTATTTCCTGATAGATCAACTGTTTCTAAATCTTGATAAAGAGGCTTTGACAATGAAGGGTGAACTCTACTTTGTGTCACATTAAGTGTATGGAGTGTTTGACCTCATGGCTCACAACCCTGTGTTTTCCGAAACTGGGTTTATGGTGAGAGGGCAACCTTTTTCACTCAGAGCATGGTGGCTATATGGAATGAGCTGCCACAGGGGGTAGCTGAGGCAAAGTATCATAACAGCATTTAAAAAGACATTTGAGAGGTACATAAATAGGAAAGGTTCAGAGGAATATGGGCCAAATGTAGTAAAATAGGACTAGCTTAGATGGGGCATCTTTGTTGGCATGGCCTAATTCTCACTGTGAGGCTCTATGACTGTGACTGTGTGTGAAATTGTGGGCAGCAAGTTGGAGATGAGTGGTTTTCTGGTGGGTGCATTTCTATAGGAAGTTTGACATTCAAAATATAAATCACAAACAACAGATTAAACATGGCAACATAAAATAATTGCAAACCCTGGGGGGGGGGGGGGGGGGGGGCGGGGGGACACACATTATATTCACAATCAGGACAGTTGGAGAAAAACTATTGGCATAAATCCCATTTTCCAGCTCTCAATCCAATAACATTACTGCCAATGTGAAGGAAGTGCTCATCTGGATACTTTTCAAAAGTGACGACGGTATCCTCAACAACCTTTCAAGCACCGAATTCCAAATTTGGCTACGGACGTGCTTGACCAGGCAGGGGCTGTGAATTTGTTTAAATGGCGTCAAACATGGTGGTGTCTGCATTATATGCAAAATGAATTTCACCATGTAATATTTTATTGCATATGTGAGAATAAATACCCATTGAACCATTGAAAAGAGCAATCATAGTGGTGCAGCGGTAGAGTTGCTGCCTTACAGCGAATGCAGCACTGGAGACCCGGGTTCGATACTGATTATGGGTGCTGGCTGTACAGAGTTTGTACATTCTTCTCCCCGTGACCTGTGTAGGTTTTCTCCAAGATGTTCGGTTTCCTCCCACATTCCAAAGACGTACAGGTTTGTAGGTTAATTGACTTGATAAATGTTAAAAAAAAAGTCCAGTATAAAATTGTTCAACTTCCAGTATAGTCCCTGGTGGACACTTCAGAAGTGATGACCACAAGGTACAAGGTAGAAGGTACAAGTTAAATCTCCACCGCTTTTTTATTTGCCAAGAGATATTTCTCAGCATCCCCCCTCTTGAACAAATTGAATTAAAGAAACTAAGCATTTCTTCTTATTCTGTCACAGTTTTCCATGTACTACACCACCATTGAAATCTCCACACCTCTGTTGTATTGAAAGAAATCCTAACATAGTCAATCTCGTTACTAATGTTCTCCATACCTGCCAGCATTATCATACGACTCCTTGGCAACCTTGCTCGTGCCGTCACATCCCTCCTATATTATGGTGACCATTATTCCAGTGTATTGTAAATGGCCCTGTAAATACATAGAAAACATAAAAAATAGGTGCAGGAAGAGGCCATTCGGTCCTTCGAGCTAGCACCGCCATTCATTGTGATCATGGCTTATCGTCCCCAATCAATAACCTGTGCCTGCCTTCTCCCCATATCCCTTGACTCCACTAGCCCCTAGAGCTCTATCCAACTCTCCCTTAAATCTATCCAGTGATTTGGCCTCCACTGCCCTCTGTGGCAGGGAATTCCATAAATTCACAACTCTCTGGGTAAAAAAGTTTTTTCTCACCTCAGTCTTAAAAAACCTCGCCTTTATTCTGAGACTGTGGCCCCTGGTTCTGGACTCACCCAACATTGGGAACATTTTTCCTGCATCTAGCTTGTCCAGTCCTTTTATAATTTTATATGTTTCTATAAGATCCTCCCTCGTTCCTCTAAACTCCAGTGAATACAAGCCTAGTCTTTTCAATCTTTCCTCATATGACAGTCCAGCCATCCCAGAGATCAATCTCGTGAACCTACGCTGCACTGCCTCAATCACAAGGATGTCCTTCCTCAAATTAGGAGACCAAAACTGTACACAATACTCCAGATGTGGTCTCACCAGAGCCCTATACAACTGCAGAAGAACCTCTTTACTCCTGTACTGAAATCCTCTTGTTATGAAGGCCAACATTCCATTAGCTTTCTTCACTGCCTGCTGTACATGCACGGCAACTTTCAGTGACTGGTGTACAAGGACACCCAGGTCTCACTGTACCTCCCCTTTATCTAACCTAACCCCATTGAGATAACAATCTGCCCCCTTATTTTTGCCGCCAAAGTGGATAACCTCACATTTATCTATATTATACTGCATCTGTCTCGTATCTGCCCACTCACCCAACCTGTCCAGGTCCCCCTGCAACCTCCTAACATCCTCTTCACAGTTCACACTGCCACCCAGCTTTGTGTCATCCGCAAACTTGCTAGTGTTGCTCCTAATTCCCTCTTCCAAATCATTAACATATATGGTAAATAATTGCGGCCCCCACACCGAGCCTTGCGGCACCCCACTCATCACTGCCTGCCATTCTGAAAAGGACCCGTTCACTCCTACTCTATGCTTCCGGTCTGCCAACCAATTTTCTGTCCATGTCAACACCCTACCCTTATACCAGATGCTCTAATTATAGTCACCAGTCTCCCGTGCGGGACCTTATAAAAGGCTTTCTGAAAGTCTAGATACATTACATCCATTGGCACCCATTCATCCATTTGACTTGTCACATCCTCAAGTTATTACCTCTTTAATAATTGACTCCAACATCTTTCCCACCAACAAAGTCAGGCTAGCTGTTGTGTAATTCCCCGTTTTCTCTCTCGTTCATTTCTTGAAAAGTGGGATAACATTAGCTATCCTCCAATCCACAGGAACTGATCATAAATCTATTGAACATTGGAAAATGATCACCAATGCGTCCACTATTTCTAGAGCCACCTCCCTGAGGAACCTGGGGTGCAGACTATCAGGCCCAGGGGATTTATCATCCTTCAGTCCCATTAGCCTATCCAATACTATTTCTTGCCTAATGAAAATGTATTTCAGTTCCTCAACCCCCTTAGATCCTCTTTCCTCCAGTACATCTGGGAGATTGTTTGTGTCCTCCTTAGTGAAGACAGATCCAAAGTACCTATTCAACTCTTCTGCCATTTCCTTGTTGCCCATAATTATTTAATCCGTGTCTGCCTTCAAGGGACCTACATTTGACTTTGCTACTCTTTTCCCCTTAACATATCTAAAGAAGCTTTTACTGTCCTTCTTTATATTTCTGGCCAGTTTCCCCTTGTACTTCATCTTTTCAGCCCGTATTGCCCGTTTTGTTTCCTTCTGTTGTTGTCCTTTGAAAGTTTCCCAATCCTCTGGTTTCCGGCTATTCTTTGCTGTGTTATACATCTTTTCTTTTAGTTTTATTCTATCCCTAACTTCTCTTGTCAGCCACGGTTGCCTCCTACTCTCCTCAGAATCTTTCTTGCTTTTTGGAATGAAATGATCCTGCGTCTTTCCCGGATTATGCCCAGAAATTCCTGCCATTGCTGTTCCACCGTCATTCCTGCTCGGATCCCTTTCCAGTCTACTTTGGTCAGCACCCCTCTCATGCCTTCATAGTCCCCTTTGTTCAACTGCATCACTGCTACTTCCGATTTAACGTTCTCCTTCTCAAATTGCAGATTAAAACTAATCATATTATGATCACTACCTCCAAGCAGTTCCTTTACCTCGAGTTCTCTTATCATATCAGGTTCATTGGACAACACTAAATCCAGAATTGCCGTTTCTCTGGTCGGCTCCATTACAAGCTGCTCTAAGATGGTTCCTTAATGGTTCCTGAATGTCCCTACACAAGATGGCTGTGGGAGTACTTTCATCAAAGGTCTGTAGCAGTTCAAATGAGTAGCTCAAAACTACTTTTACTTGTAAAGATCGGCAATGAGCGCCGTCGAACCCTCATAAATACAAACCCGAATAAAACCGAAAGATTCTACACATCTCGTACAATTTACTTTTAAAATAGCTGTGGAAAAATTTAAATACTTGAGTATTGAAATTACTAGGAGATATCAAGACATGTTTAAAGCAAACTATAACCCTGTACTTAAGAAACTACATAATTTAATTAAATTCTGGAAAACGCTTCCGATGTCCTTAATAGGTCGAATAAACGCCATAAAAATGATTTTTCTACC
The DNA here is from genome assembly GCA_963514005.1 of Raja brachyura. The sequence continues at coordinate 79,256,722 of OY740785.1, read as the reverse complement.
ACAAATTCTAAACTTGTTCCAATCAATTCCACTATATCTACCCAAAAAGTTTTTTTAAAAATTGGACTCAGATATAACAATTTTTATTTGGGATTATAAGACCCATAGAATACAAAGACCACACCTGAAAATACCCAAAGTAGTTGGGGGATTAGCGCTCCCTAATTTTATGTATTATTATTGGTTGGTAAGTATTAGAAATATGATTCAATTGTTGGATAATTCTCTTCATCAACCAGAATGGATCATTATGGAGAAAGAGGACTGCTCCCCCTTTAATATTGGTGTGATCCTTCTTTCACCAAAGACGGTGAATAATACAAACTACAACAAAAACCCAATTATAGATAGTACAATTAGAATTTGGAAACAAATAAAATACAATTTAAAATTAAGAAACTTATCTCTCCTATCTCCTATTGATAAATACAAACCCAATAAATGACAGTCACTAATGTTTGATAACATTTCAGTCCAGTGCTTTTGAATAGCTTGACCTAAAATAAAGGTATCCCAAAAACGTGTGTTAAAAGTTTGTGTCGATGATCTCCGGTTTGTTTTATGTGGGGAGAGGTGGTGGGGGTCAGAGGAAACTTTGTTTTCAGTTTCTTATCTTGCCGGAGACCCGATTGTTTTCTGGATCTCATTTCTGGTCGCTCTGCGGCCTAACATCATGGAGCTGGAGGCCTCCTCGGACTGACTTGAGCCCTACCGCGGGACATGGACTTAACATCAGAGCTGATCCCTTGCCTGTGATCACTCCAAATGCAGCCTGCGGACTTTACAATCGTGAGCTCGCAGTCTCGGGAGAGGCCGAGTCGGGAAGCTCCAACGACGCAGAGGCTCGACCAGCCCCGACGTGGGGTCCGATCGCTAGCGCAAAGAGTTGACACCCCCCCCCACCCCCGATGCAGGAGCTGATCGTCCCAATGCTGAGAGCCCAAATGCCTCCGGCTACGGGAGTCAAGATCGTTCCATCAATGGAGAGCTCGAAGCTCCCGACCGCAAAGAAGGGAAGACATTTTAACTATTTATCGCCTTTCATCAGAGTGAGGGATGTGGAGGAGTCACTGTGGTGGATGTTTACGTTAAAATGTATTTTGTGTGTTCCATAGCTTTTTATTTGTATGACTGACTTAGCAAATTAAATTCCTCGTATGTTGCCAAACATGCTTCGCTAATAAAATATTATTGTGATTGTGATTAATTGTGATCTTTGCAGGACATAAACTTTGGAATGGTTGTCCAAAACTAATTATTTTTCGATGTCAAATCATAGGTGATCAGATCCTCGGCCTCGCAGACAAAACAAGCAAAGTGGAGCAGGTGTAACGACCTTCACTCCTGGGGTCAAAAACTTCTCCTGAAGTACACGTGTGACAAGAACTGTATTTACAAAGCGCTACAGGACTTAAGAAAGCTTTTGTTCCGCTCCCTATATTTAAGAGATCAATCTGATGGATGAATATTTCAACATTACTGAATGGCAGAGAAAGTATTTGCAAGTTATATTTAAAATTAAAATATATTGGTATCATTTACATATCTGTGCCACTAGTCTTTCAACAGGATGGTTAAACTAGCCAATCACATGTGCACTTTCCATTGAACACTTCCAGTTGAGACGTTGTTCATATTTTTGGAAAGTAGTTTACATCAAACCACTTTTCACACATTTGGTGAACTCAGTCAGTGGGGAAGCTTTGTTTTCCTGCCCTGTTGTAGCACCTGAAAGAACAGAAGATGGGAAAAAAAGTGAGTACAAATTATTCTGTTCATTTTGTTCATAGCTATAACCATATAACAACCATATAACAATTACAGCACGGAAACAGGCCATCTCGGCCCTTCAAGTCCGTGCCGAACAACTTTTTTCCCTTAGTCCCACCTGCCTGCACTCATACCATAACCCTCCATACCCTTCTCATCCATATGCCTATCCAATTTATTTTTAAATGATACCAACGAACCTGCCGCCACCACTTCCACTGGAAGCTCATTCCACACCGCTACCACTCTGGTATGAGTACCAGAGCTATGTTTACCTCTTTGTTAATATTCTCTAGTCCTTTTATATACCTTTTCTATACTTTTTGCAGTATATATATATGTACTGGATACTGTAAATATACTGTGCATTGTTTGTTATATTCATATATATAGACGCGTGTGTGTGTGTGTGTGTGTGTGTGTGTGTGTATATATATATATATATATATATATATATAGATAGCAAAAAGAATATATATATATATATATAATACTATATGATAGCACTTTATCCCAGGAGGGAAATTGCTTAAATATATAATGCAAAAAGATGAATAGAGAATATATATACTATAATCAAATAATCATACATAGCTTTGAACAATATATATATATTACAATAAAGTATCTTCAACCTGTGGCGGATAGAGTTCTCAAATGGATTTTTAATGGTAAACTATAAACACCCTTATCATACAATTACCTAAAAAAAACCAATTATGCTCACTGGTTTTTATGGTTTTTGATATATTCATAAAGTCTCTGTGGGTTCACAGGCTGAACTGGCATTTAAAAGTCCATCTTTAGTTGCCGTTGTGAATGTGTTAGCGAGCAGCCTTCCTGAAACGTGGCTGTCTATGAGGTGTTGCTGCCATTAGGGCAAGATTTCCAGGATTTGCACCCATTGACAGTGAAGGGACTGATATATCTCCAAGTCGGGATGGTGGGTGGCTAGGTGGCAACTTCCAGGTGGTGATATTCCCATGCTTTCTCTGCCCTTGCCCTTCCAGCTTGTAAAGGTTGTGCATTTGTAAGATGCTGTCTGAAGGGTATTTAATGATCAGCTACGATCCCAATGAATGCCGGTGCTGGCTCGAAGGGCCAAATGGCCTCCTCCTGCACCTATTTTCTATGTTTCTATGAGTTTCTGCAAAGTACCCCACAGATGATACAAACCGCTGTTCCTGTGCATCAGTGGTGAAGTGAGTGAATGGTTGTACATGCTGTACCTATCAAATGGGCTGCTATGTCTTTTATAGTGTAGGCGTAGTGCAACTTTGTAGAAGATGCACTCATCTGGTCAAGTGGAGAATATTCCACCATCCTCCTGACGTGAGGTTTGTAAATGGTGGACGGACTTTGGGAAGTTCAGAGGAAAGTTACTCACCACAAAGTGATGGACGGGAAGCCTCTGACCTGCTCGTGCAGCTACGTTGTGCATTTTTAGTTTAGTTTAGTTTAGTCATACAGCGAGGAAACAAATCATTCGGCCCACGGAGTTTGCACCGACCAGCGATCCCCGCACATTAACACTATCCTACACACACTAGAGACAATTTACACATTCCAAGTATTTACACAATTTACACAATCCAATCCAATTAACCTACCAACTTGTGCGTCTTTGGAGTGTGGGAGTTTGGGAGAATGTACAAACTCCGTACAGATAGTCGGGATCGAACCTGGGTCTCTGGTACTGCAAGTGCTGTAAGGCAGCAACTCTACCGCTGCGCCACCATGCCGACCAATTGGCTACTCCAGTTCTGCTTCTGGTCAATGGTAACCCCAGGATATTGTTATCACGGGGGATTCGGTGATGTTAATGCCATTGAATGTCAGGGAGTGATAGGGAATTTTCTCTTGTTGGATATTCTCAATACCCAGTACTTTTGTGGCATGAATGCTACTGGCCACTATCAGCTCAGGGTATTGGATGTGAATTGTCTCATTATCTGAGGAATTGGGTACGGTGGATATTGGATGCAGACTGTGTCTTTATCTGAGGATTGGGGATGGTGCTAAGCATTGTGCAATCATCAAGGAACACTTTACTTCTGACCTTATAATTGAACAGCATCTCTGGAGAAAACGAATAGGTGACGATTCAGGTCGAGACCCTTCTTCACACTGAGAGTCAGGGGAAAGGAACGACTAAGGTGGGGGAGGAACAGAGAGGGAGATAATGCAAGGGTTACTTGAAGTTAAATAAATAATCATACTGAGGATAGATACAAAATGGTGGAGTAACTCAATGGGACAGGCAGCATCTCTGGAGAGAGGGAATGGGTGACGTTTCAGGTCGAGAGCCTTCTTCAGATTGGGAAGGTTTAAATCAGCATCTGCAGTTCCTTCCTGTTGAATATTCATATCGTTGGGTTGTAAATTGCCCCAGTGAAATATGAGGTGCTATTCATCTAATTTGCTTCTGTTGAGTTTCACTGTCTGTATAACTCGCTTGCACCAACTCCACAGCTAACAACAGGCTTTGTGGGCTCCCCCTTTCCTTGATCAATGTTGCTTCTGTGGAGCAGGTTTTTGCTCAGTAAATGTCGCTTCACTACACCATCGATTATCCCTTCCGTTGCTTTGCTGGTGATCAAGAGTAGACTGACGAGGCAGTAATCGGCTGGTTGGATTTGTCCTGCTACTCGTGGATAAGACAATATTTCACACTGTTCAGTAGATGCCAGTGTGTAGCTATACTGGAATGGCTTCGCCACGGGTGCTGCGAGTTCTGGAGTACAAGTGCTATTGCTGGAGTGTTGCCAAGACTAACATTTCCACTGTTCATTTTAATATTTTATAGATTTTTTTAACTTTCTTTCAGGTGTGTCTCAGAATTATGGATGTGCAGCTCCTTGTGATTGTGACTTGCACTCTTTTGAACTCGCTCTCAGTTGTGAGTGGACGCCCTTTGTATTTTGTGTTGAGCAAACATTATTGTTACCATCAATGTCTCTTTATTTTAACAATTAATTAAAACATATTTTAGGCATGTATTCTTTTATGAATTGTTTATAACTTTTACTAGTCATAGAGTCACATAGCACAAAAACAGACCCTTCGGCCCAACTCATCCATGCACAACTAAGCTAGTCCCATTTGCTCGTGTTTGGCCCATATCCCTCCAAAACATTCCTATCCTTGTACCTGTCCAAGTGTCTTTTAAATGCAGTTATTGTACCTGCCTCAACTATCTCCTCTGGTTGCTTGTGCCATATATCCATTACCCGCTGAGTGAAAAAGCCCCTTAAAAGTTGTTATTATATCTAAATGGAATAGATGAATACATTCACAAAGCATAATATTGAATTGACAATTACATTTTAGGGAGTGGTCTCAATGTTATGGAATCTATAATCCTATTGATGACAGAAAACATGAAAGAGAATGAACAAATTGTAGATCCTGTGATTTCTCTGATACTTCTTGTACAGTGTCTTGCACAGTGTCTTGTACAGTGCCTGTATTTCATTATAATCGATCCTGGTTTCAAACAGGACTTTAATTTATGTCAATCATTTGATCTATCTGAGGACCTCTGTCAAATAATCTTGTCATAGCCTGAAAACATTCAGAGAACATACTGAATTAATACATTTAAGTTGGTAACATGGATCAAATTAAAAATATTTTACTAAATGATGCATCTGACAATGTAGCAGTAAGTCAAGTTGGTCACATTTAAACAGAAATATAATGCTGTAAATAAGCATTTGGAGGCTGAAGAAAGTGATAATAGAGCTATAATGAAGCAGAAAAAAAAGCTTGAAACTGTATTGCACTGTTCTTAAATGTCAAATTTTCAATTTATAGGAAAGTGGGAAAGTGAAGTCTTGCAATGGTAAGTTGTACAATGTACTTGCATTTTTGTATCATTAAATGATATTATTGATTGAAGGATTATGGTAAACCTACAAAAACACAATATTTTCAACCGTGATGTCAGTAAATTGCATGTTCTACAGACAAATCATAATAAATTATTTATTATAATGTGGTTTGTGCAGTTCCACAGAGACCTGTAATTAAGGATTGGTAAGCTTTTCTAGGCAAAATAATCTATTGGAACCATATCTCTAGTCTCCCTGAGTATGTACCAATCTTATTCAATATCACGTGATGTGACAACCTCTTTGACCCACTAAATGTGCACTCCACCAGCTCCGAAGCAAAGGCATCATCATTGGCCCAACCGCACACCAAATACCACTTGTAGCTTCACCAAAGCATTATATATTTTTTGTCCAGGGCATTGTGGCCTGGACCCTGGACATTTATCCTGGAAAGGGAGGGGGGAAATGCCTTTGAGCACGTTAAATGCTCCAGGCCTGTTCCATTGTACACAATTGCTTGGGCTTTGCACTCAGTGGAATTTTGTCGCAGTCAGGCATTGAATATAAAATTTGTTTATAAACCATACAAGGCATATTCAACCATATTATTGATGCACCAAAAAGTTGCTGAGACTATCTCTTAAGGATAAGGGGTAGGCTATTTAGGGCTGGGATGAGGAAAAACTCAGCCAGTTGTGAATATGTGGAATTCTCTGCCACAGAAGGCAGTGGAGGCCAATTCACTGACTTTTTTCAAGAGAGAGATAGATATAGCTCTTGGGTCTAACGGAATCAAGTGATATGGGTAGAAAGCAGAAACAGGGTACTGATTTGGATGATCAGCCATGATCGTATTGAATGGCGGTGCTGACTCGTAGGGCTGAATGGCCTAGTCCTGTACCTATTTTCTATGTTTCTATGTTCTCAAGCCTTTTCCTTACCTACTTGTTTGTACCCAACTTGTAACCAACTACATTGGGTTCATGAATTCGATAAAAGTATTTCTGCATGTCAATATGTATTATTTTCTCATTATTTTAAAGATATTCTGTTTATTAATTATTCTCCAAAAATGAATAAAGTTACATTAGTCTAAACTACTAATATACCACACTCAACCACTTTTATCTTTGTGAGATACTTGGAATATTTAAATTATAATATTTTGCATTCTCATACTTCAGGAACTCACTGCTTCAGGTACCGATGTGAAAGGAATAACAGTAAATGTTGGAATACACACGGTAAGTTATACTTTATATATTAATATATGGGGGCGCTAGTGTACAGCGGATGGAGTAAAACGTGCTTTCAAGAGCTCTCCTCCGCTCAGTTTAAAATTATTTAAAAATACCGTTTTACAGTTAAGGTCGCTCTCAGCACTTTTCACAGTCTGTTTATCAACCTCGGCGTGGTGCAGACCTGCATAAAAAGAATTGCAAATGTCAGACACACGCAAGAGAAGAGCTAAACAAAAACCGCTAGCAACCTTGGCCAGCAAAGGAGAAGATAGCGACTCTAACAACGAAGCAAGCAGCCACTCCACACCGTCAGATGCAATGCTGAGAGAGATGTCAGATGCGATTTTAAAGGTCATCAACGACCGCTTTGACCAATTTGAAGCCAAGTTTACACTTCTTCAGTCCTCACAAAATGCCCTGACTGTCCGAATGGATTCCATGGATGAGATAGCTGGAGAGCATGACACCCGCCTGACGTTAATGGAGAAAAATATAAGCGAATTACAAAGGGAAAACGCCCTCTTGTGAGCAAAAATCAACGACCTAGAGGGCCGCTCGCGTCGAAATAACATTAAAATCGTAGGCATTCCAGAAGGAGAAGAGAAGGGGAAACCAACAGAGTTTATCAGCACCCTCATCCCAAATCTGCTGGGTGAGTTACACTTCCAAAAACCAATTATTATTGACCGTGCACACCGCACCCAACAGCCGAAGCCCGTGGTGGGAGCCCGGCCTCGCACACTCATCGCCAGAGTCCATTTCTTTCACGAGAAAGATATGATAATACGACTTGGTCAACAACAGACTCTGGAATACAACGGACGGCGGATTACACAGCTGAGGTAATGGAGCAGCGACGCGGGTTCCGCGAGGTCTTGCAGGCCCTGCGAGAGAGGGAGGTGAAGTACAGCCTGCGCTTCCCAGCTCAACTCCAGCTTCAACACAACGGGCAACAGAAGGTCTTCACCTCTCCTGGAGAAGCAAAGAAATTTGTGGAAGTGTACTTGAGACGCAACACTGGAAATGAACAGACAGGATAATCCCGCAGGACAGAGGAGTTAGTCACTGAGATCATCAAAGAACAGTTTGTTTCAACACACCCAAAGACGGTATAATTTGACACTTTCAACATTATTTGAATGAGTGGAGGGAACCCTTGGCTTGCCTTAGCTGGTCTATTTGTTTATAGACTGGTTAGGTAGTGGGCCTGAGAGGCAATCTTACTTGCCATACGCCCGGCGGTCCTCGTTAAGCAATGAGGGGGAAGGTGACGCTTTGTTTGGGGAAGTGTCTTTGGGGAGAGGTTCGTTAATGTTCAATGTGTTCTAGAGCTGCCAGACTTTTTATTTTTTACATTATTTTATTTCACCATGGTGTGCCTTTTTTTTCCTCTGAGCTGAATATGTCAGGACTTAACAGTGTAAAACAGGATGATATCAGTAAGATAACGTTGGTCTCGTGGAATGTACGTGGTCTTGGGCACGCAATTAAGCGGAGTAAAGTGTTTATGCATTTGAAATCTCTAGCGCCAGACCTAATATTTATTCAAGAGACCCACATCAAACCTACAGAGCAGAGGAGACCGAGAGCTAATTGGATCTCGCAAGTTTATCAGTCGCCTTTGACATCCAAGGCTAGAGGCGTAGCCATTCTTTTTCGTAAGAATATTCCATTTCAACTTGTTTCAATGGTTACAGACCCAAATGGAAGATATATTATGATTACTGGAAATATTAATTCACTTCCTGTCACACTGCTGAATATATATGGTCCAGACATTGATGATCCAAATTTTTTCCGTAAAGTGTTTGATTTAATTCCAGACCTCAATACCACCAATCTGCTAATGGGCGGAGATTTTAATTGTTACCTTGACCCATTTCTTGACAGACTCTCCACCCGCAGCCCACCTGCAATTGCATCTGTTCAAACATTAAATAACCTTGAAATATTCTGGAGGATACAACATCCAACAGACAAAGACTATTCATTTTTTTCTCATGTTCACAAATCATACACAAGAATTGATGATTTCCTAGTGGATGCAAAATTAATATCAAGCATTGAACATACCAAATAACATAATATATTGATAACAGACCACAGTCCAGTATCCCTAGATTTGAAGCTTGCTCTGCCTAAACAAAACTATTGTTGGCGCTTTGACCCGTATTTGCTCACAGACCAAGTGTTTATTGATTTTTTGACTGCAAGGCTTACAGAGTTCCTTGAGACCAACGATACAGGGGATGTATCAGATTCTACGCTCTGGGAGACTCTTAAGGTGGTAATAACGGGTCACATTATATCCTATGTAGTCTCCAAAAGAAGGGAACAGCGTCATCAATTGGTAGAAATTGAAAATGCACTTCTAACTCTTGAACAAACTTATAAGAATTCTCTCCTACAAGAGGATTACAACAAAATCTTGAATTTAACATATGAATATAATCGTGTTCTCAGTGAAAATGTTGGCAAGCTTCTACTCAAGCTCAGACAGAGACACTTTGGGTTGGGCGATAAACCAGAGAGGCTGCTGGCCAGACAATTAAAAGGGGAACAGGCGAGCCGTGCAATCCATAAAATTAAATCCAAAACAGGTGATTTGCTTACCAATCCTAAAGAAATAAACAACCGCTTCAAAGTATTTTACTCAGAATTATATACTGCTAAAACTCGGGCCACTAATGCAGATTTTGCAGGTCTCTTTGACTCCCTCAGTTTGCCAAAACTAGATGAATCAGCCAGGCTAGAACTGGACTCAAATTTCTTAGAGAGCGAGCTAGTTGAGGCTATTAAATCTTTTCCCTCCTGTGAAGTGGCTGGACCGGATGGATTTGGTTGTGAATTCTACAAAGCATTTCATAAGTTGCTTGCCCCACTTCTAATTAGGATGACCAATGATTTGATTAAGAATAACAGATTTCTGAAGTCCCTGTATGAGGCAAATATATGCATCCTGTTAAAAAAAAGACAAGGATAAAACTGAACCTGGCAGCTATAGGCCAATTGCTCTCCTCAACTTTGATCAAAAGGCTATCTCCAAAATATTAGCTAATAGACTGGGGAAGCATATTTCATCAATTATACACCCTGACCAAACAGGGTTTATTCCAGGTAGATTTTCATTTTGTAATGTGCGTCGACTCCTGAATATTCTATATAGTTCCACCAAGAGGGGGGATTCCAGAGCGGCCATCTTATCCTTAGATGCCGAAAAAGCGTTCGACCAGATAGAGTGGCCCTATGTGTTAGAAGCACTTAAAAGATTTGTGTTTGGGGATTCCTTTATTGCATGGGTCAAAATGGCATATCCTTGTCCGACATCAGCCATCCTCACTAATAATGATAAATCTGAACCTTTTGACTTACAACGTGGGGTTAGACAGGGAGATCCTCTGTCCCCCCTACTCTTTGATATTGCTCTGGAACCCCTAGCAATAGGTATCAGGAGTCACCCTAACATCAGGGGTATTAAGGTGGGGGAATGGGGAAAGCCATGTGGGACTTTACGCCGATGACACATTATTATATCTCTCCTATCCAGAAGCCTCTGTCCCTCCCTTGTTAGATTTTATTAAATCATTTGGCAAGCTTTCCGGATACACAGTCAACTGGAGTAAGAGTGAGTTTATGCCTTTATCAGACAGTATAGATTCAGATTTCCTTGAGGCTCTACCATTTAAGATAGTATATGACCATTTTACATATCTGGGACTCAAAATACCCCTAAACCTCAAACTTATATTCAAACTCAACTATGCTGATATTATTACACAGTTAAAACTGAACATAGCGAAGTGGAGGATTTTACCCTTGTCTCTAGTGGGGCGCATTAATGCTATCAAGATGGTGTCTCTTCCTAGATTTTTATATTTATTTCAAAACCTTCCAATTTTTCTTACTTCATCATCCTATTATCCTTCCATTTATTTGGGGCTATAAAGCCCACCGTATACCAAAGGCGCATCTTCGAAAGCCAAAAAATGAGGGAGGCATGGGCCTTCCTGTATTTAGGCACTACTATTGGGCAGCCAATGCTAGAGCCCCTGATCGACTGGCAAAGGGGATTCCCAGATGAAATTTTGAATAACAATAATAACCCCCTGTGGCTAAACATTGAAAGCACAGCAGTGAAAAATTCCTCCCTCTGTACTTTGCTCTTTTCCAAAACAGAATCCCCCCACAAGTTGGTTGGTGAGAATTTTATGTTAAGAAATTCTATTCGAATTTTAAATCAGATAAGAAGTTTCAGTACATTGTCAAACGTCTCTATTTACACCCCCATATGTCACAACCACTCCTTTTTGCCATCACGGACAGATGGGGTGTTTGCTCTCTGGAGGGACAAGGGCCTTGCAGCCCTAAGAGATCTATATATAGACAAAACGTTTGCTTCGTTTAATCAGCTGAAATCAAAATTTAACCTATCCAACTCTCATTTTTTTCGCTTTTCTTATGTTATTTTAATTTTTTCTTTGATGTCTTTTTTTTAATTTAATTTTTTTATTTTTGTTTTTGTTTTTGTTTGTTTCCTTCTCTTTTTTGTCTTGTTTTGTTAAAATAAAATAAAAAATAAATAAAAATAAAATAAATATATATATATATGTATATGTATATGTATATATATATAAATATATACATATAAATGATGTATAAATTAAGAAAGGAATTCACTTTTTTGCTGTAGTTCATGATTACATGAAAGATATTACATTTGCATGAAAAATTTGAATAACTCCGTTAAGTTTCTAAATTAGTTTTTTAATTCACCTCTTGCAACAAGCTAAGATGTAACCAATTCTAAAAGATCATTCTTTAATAGTAAATATTAAAATGAAACATTATTTTGAGGCTACAGCTGGTGTTTAGATCACAATCAAGGTCTGAACTTCAACATCTTTGCCCCAAATTCTGACCCTGTGCAGTAAGTGCTGAAGGCTGATCACCTACTCAATGGCCTTCTCAACTTTTCTGTGGAGCTGAGTCCAGGGCACATCCATGGGGAATCACTGGACGTACAGTAACCTTGTCACGTGCAACCTTTGTCCTGAGAGATTATTCAATCAAGGGCGGCACAGTTTTGCAATGGTGGAGCTACTGCCTTACAACGCCAGAGACCCGGGCTCGATCCTGACTACAGGTGCTTGTCTGTACAAAGTTTATACATTCTCCCCGTGACGTGCGTGACGCTCAGTTTTCTCTGAGATCTTTGTTTCCTCCCACACTCCAATAAAGCACAGGTTTGTAGGTTTAAGAAGAAACTGCAGATGCTGGAAAATCGATGGTAGACAAAATTGCTGGAGAAACTCCAGCATTTTAATCTACCAGATTTGTAGGTTAATTGGTTTGGTATAAATGTAAATTGTCCCTAGTATGTGTAGGATAGAATAAGTGCATGAAGATCGCTGGTCGATGCGGACTCGGTTGGCCCATGGGCCTGTTTCCGCGCTACTAATCAGAACTAATCTAAACAATGGTTCAATAGTTCTTTATAGTCACATGTACTGAGGTACGTTTAAATTATTTTTTTTTAACACAGTTCTGTAAAGTATTATTAAACACAAACCCAATCTAAGATTAAGTACAAAGTGTATAGAAATAGTCCATTGAGACAATACACAAGAATCGCCTGGATTTGGTACCATTTTCACTGCAAGTTGTTTTACGTGCAGCTGACATAATGTCCTGTTGTCATGGCGACATTGCAGGGGCGGCCTGGCTAAGCAAAAGAAGCCTTTGTCAAGAAGCAAAATTCCAGGAAACACCAGCTAGAGTTAGCAGCCTGGTGCTTGTGGATCTTGTAGTTTTTTCCCACTCAAGGCCGATGTGCAGAACTTTGTTCCTCAAAGAAATATCCCCACAAATTATTTCTGCTTAATGGATTTATGTGTTTTAGCACATAACCTGACAGATCCAAACCCTGCATCTTACCTGTGAGGTCTTGAAAAGTCGAACAGGTTCCCTGAAAGGAAGTGGAAAAGGAACCAGGAGTGAAGACAAACTGGAGATTAAACTGGATGTGTCCAATTTACGATGTGCCCATGGACCATTACTCCACAAAGCCTGTATTTAGATAACGGAAAATCTGCTCCTTGATAATGTTACGTAGCTAAATTTGCCAATCAATATTTCCAGTGCTTTTAAAGCATGATTCTGATGTCTTTGGGTCAAAACTATACTCCTGAGGTCATCTCAGGCGGATTGATATTGTTTCTCATGAGTTAATTAAGTATACTTGGACCATTTGAGAAACACATGAGGCAGAAATATAATCTTGCAGGTTCATAAAATGTCTCCACACCTTGTGCTAATACCTTGGAAGCAACATCTCTGTTTATCATTTATTAACGTTCTGCAAGTTATTGTATGACAACTGTTTTCTTTAACTAGTTAAACGCTCGTTCTGTATTGATCGCACCTATGGACTATCTGCGGCTAATGAGACTGCAAGAATAAATTGCACACATAGTATAACTGGACAGAAAATGAAAAAGTGTTCTGCAGATGGAAAATATGGAGAAGAAGAAGGCTGTGCTTCAAATGAAATCAATGAAATTCTGCAGGTACCAAATTATTATACTTCATTTATTTCACCTGCATGAAATAATAAATAATTAACATTCGTGCAGCAGGATTTTTACTTAGGCGACAACTTCTCAGGAACAGCTACCATTTTGCCAGTGCACAAAACGAAGTGCCTCAGCAGGCCAGGCAGCATCTGTGGAGTTGAATGCACTGATGATGTTTCACGTTGGGACCCTTCTTCAGAAAAGTCATCTGTCTAAGGACTCACAAAATTCCTTCACAACATTGTTTTTTGCTCAAGGTTTCAGCATTTGTAGTCTCCGGTGTTGCCATTTTGTTCATGTGACTTTACTAAAGGTGTACATACAAAGTACAGATGGATCAGTTTTGAGCATCATGACTTAAAAAGAGTCTATTACCTGTGGAGAAATGGTATATTCATTTATTGTGTTGAAGCATGAACCAAAGATTAAATTACAAAGACAATTACAGAATGTATGATTGCATTTCCTGAATGTTAAACTGTTAAAAAGTGATTTGTTTGAAGTTTTCAAAATATGATTTTCTCTCAAATTTCTAAACTCCAGCAGGCCCATTTTACTCAGTCTCTGGCACACTGCATACAGTGTTGTTCTTCTCACCTGAAAATCATATAGTGACCACTCCTGCAAACTATTTTATGTGGCCTTATATTGTGTTTCTATTGTGTGTCTGTGGCTCTTTGAGTCCTCTTTTTTGTGAATAGTTTATTTTTATTTACTTTAACTCATGGTCTCAAGATTTTGTATATCGTGACAAAATCTCTTCTCTCCTTCAGAGTGGGGTGGGTTAAGTAAGACCGTAAGGAACAGACTTAGGCCACTCAGTCCATTGTCCCCTCCATTCAATCATGGCCGATTATTTTCCCCCCTCAACCCCATTTTCCTGCCTTCTCGCTGGAACCTTTGATGCCATTCCTAATCAAGAAACTATCAATCTCCATGTTAAAAGCATCCAAAGTCTTCGTGTCCACAGACGTCTGTGGCAATGAATCCAATTGAATAAATATAAACATAAAAAAATAGGTGCAGGAGTAGGCCATTCGGTCCTTCGAGCCTGCACCGCCATTCAATATGATCACGGCTGATCATCCAACATAGTATCCCATACCTGCCTTCTCTCCATAGCTACCCTTTAGCTACAAGAGCCACATCCAACTCTCTCTTGAATATAGCCAATGAACTGGGCTCAACGACCTTCTGTGGCAGAGAATAGTAAGATTGAACGAGAACTTACCAGTTCGAAGGTTGATCTTTATTTTATGAGGAGTCGAAGTGAGGGATTTCGTGAAGAGCCCGCCGGCGCGCATGCTCGACATACTTCAAAGTAGCGGCGTGGAATCACAGAACCAACAATAGAAATGACTTCGCATAGTAAGATTGAATTGACTAAGATTACCAGATGAAGGTGATTGAGGGTTGGGCGAGGAGGGCACGAAATCCCTCACTTCTACTCCTCATAAAATAAAGATCAACCTTCGAACTGGTAAGTTCTCGTTCAATCTTACTATTTCATTTCGGAGTCACGTGAGTGACTTCGTGAAGACTTCAAAGCTTCTGTGATTACACGCCCTGGACCACGTCCATGCTGACACACCACTACCAGGGATGGATGGGAGGAACAAACTTGCTCAATAGTTCATACTGCAAAACAAGAGCATATTTATTAATAACAAATCAAAAACCCCTCATGCGGGGACATCTCCACGTTCTTGACCTGCATTCAGCACGGCTTCTGCGAACTGTAGAGGAGCAGCAACAGGCTTGTTATAAAAACGCTGGAACACAGCTTCATTCGCCCATCCTGCTGTGGCGAGAATTTGGTCCATGGGCACCTCCATGACCCTCGCCGCTGTCGTCGATGCAGCCCTGGTGGAATGAGACTTGAACACATTAATGTCGATACCTGACTTACCCAAGACAACTCGAAGCCACCTGGATATCGTCTGGACTGTCACTCGATGATGAGGTCTCTTATGAGTGACAAGCAGGTATCTCTCCATTCCTCTGATGCGTGCCGTCACCTTGACATAGTGGCGGATATGTGAGGCTAAACATAGCCTAGCATCTGCGGGGTATGCCGGGAACTTCAGCTGCAGCCCTGTGCACCCAGGTCTATGCTGCTTTAGTAGCTCGTCAATGAAAAAGACTACTTCTGTAGGGGTAGATGTCATTCTGTCGACACGAAGTTTGTGTAGTGTCTGTACCCTCTGAGCTGAAGTCAGCGCTAGTAACATCACCAGCTTCATGGTGAGTTGGTCCAGTTGGAGCCCTTCCATGGGAGACCACGTCCTGAGCAGGGTTAATACGTCCCTGACATCCCAGGTGATATTATAGCGTGGTGTAGGCGGATTCATATTGAATATACCCCGCATGAGTCTGGACACTAGCCTGTTGGATCCTACCCCAATCTTGAGGTAGAATGATAGCGCACTTCTGGCGCTGTTGATGGCACTGTAACTTAAGTGTTCATCATGGTGTAACCCCGCGAGGAATTCCAGGACGTTGGTTATTGTCACGTCATCGTACGTGATGCGAGAGCGGCTGCAGTAGGCTTCCCACTTCTTAATATGCGAGCGGTATCTTCGCCTTGTGGACTCTCGACACGACGCCCCGATGGTATCCATGGTCCGAGCCGAGAGGCCGTATTGGACTAACGTCCTGTTCAGAACCTGCAAGCCAACAAATTTAAATAGCCATGGCAGGGATGTGGCTCCCCTGAGACAGGGTGAGTAACCAATTGTGGGCAACCCTTCAAAAGGACCCAAGGTTCGTTGAGCATGTCAAAGACCACCGGATACCAAGGCTGTGTGGGCCAGTCGGGTATAATAAGGATGCCCTTGGCAGCATCTGCCTGAATCTTTCGCAATACCCGACTGATGAGGCAAAACGGAGGGAAGGCATAGAAAAACCAATTCCCCCAGTCCAGCGAGAATGCATCTAGCGCTATTGCCCCAGGATCTGGTTCCCATGAAACGTAGGCTGGTACCTGATGGTTCAACCGTGACGCAAAAAGGTCAATGTCCGGTTTACCAAATTTGGCTGTGACTCTAGAAAAAATCTCAGGATGCAACATCCATTCAATGTTGTCATTAAATTTGCGTGACCTGGTGTCCGCCACAGTATTAAGCTCACCTGGCAAATAGGTAGCTGAAATCCAAATGTCTCTTTGAACACACCAGAGCCAAATTGAGTTAGCCAATTTGTCACACGAAACTGACCTGGTACCACCCATATGGTTTAAATATGCCACAGCTGTGGTGTTGTCTATTTGGAGACGGACGTGTGCTCCAACAAGCTTGGAACAATATGCACGAAGTCCGTGGAATGCTGCCAGCAACTCCAAATAGTTAATCCCTTGAGTCAACAACATCGATGCCTCAAGGGTGTCCCATCTGCCCCCACAACTAGAGCAATTATCAGTAGCTCCCCAGCCATTGGAGCTTGCATCAGTCTGTAAATATACCACCGGATTAGCCTCCCTGACAGGCTTAAATGAGTTGCTAATGTGACACACCCACCATTGCAACTCAGTTATCGCTTCGGACGGCAGCTGCATTGATCGATCGTAATGACCAGCGTTCCGTTTTAACGCAGTAATTTTAGCTCTTTGCAAATTCTGATAATGCAAAGGTCCATATCGTGCTGCCGGAAACAAAGCCACTAGCTTGCCAATTACTGTGGCTGTATGCCGAATCGACGGTATATTGGTGCCAATTAAATCTCTGCACACCTTAGTGACTTCCTCAATTTTGTTAATTGGTATAGTTATCCTCATGCTCATTGAGTTCACCGTGAACCCTAGGTAATTAATTACCTGGGCAGGGCAGAACTTTGATTTCTCTGGATGGACAATGAATCCTAATTGTTGAAATATATTGACAGCAGCTGCAACACCCTGTTCAGCCAATTGCAGGGTGTGGCCCACAATAAAGACATCATCTAAATAGGCCATAACTATATGATGTCGTTGTCTCAAATAAGCCATGATTGGCTTCACCAATTTAGTGAACAATCTAGGGGCTGTAGTGAGCCCATTAGGCAAAGCCTTATACTGCCAAAGTTGCCCCATCCAGATAAATTTCAAAAACCTTCTATCATATTTCTGGATGGATACTGAATAATATGCATCCCTCAAATCAATGCATGCCATAAAGCAGCCATGAGAAATCAATGATTTGGCTGTTTCAAACGTATCCATTTTAAAATGAGTATATGTTACAAACGTATTCAAACGGGTTAGATCAATAATGACACGACAGCCTCCATCCTTCTTAGGTCTAGTAAATATGTTCGAAACAAATTCAATTGGCTCATGCACCGTTTTCTCAATCACACCCTTCTGTTCCAGACTTAAAATTTCCTTATAACCTGCTGCCTGTTCTGCAGCAGACAATTTGAACGTACGACCAGGCATGTGCTGGGATGGAGGAATGTCGCCATTAATAAACTCAATTTTATGCCCCTGAATATTCCGCAACACATACTCATCACCAGTAAAATTACCCCATGCATCCAAAAACAGCCGTAAACGACCACCAACATGGGAAGTTAAACAGAGAGAAAAAAGAGAACCAGACCCCCTCACCTCCGTGGTTACCGGCGGTCCTTGACACGTGTGGGTGGCCGTGGAGGTGCTGGGTTGGCTTGAGGGCGCGGCGTCTTCGATTTCCACAAAGGTCTCTGCCGACCCTGTCCTAAAAAAGACCCTTGGTGCTGGTTCTGGTGCTGTTGTCGTTGTGGAGCTAGAGGGCGAGTCCTCGTCGAGGCACTGGCCGACCCTCGTGAGCGAATGTATGGAGCTTTTGAGCCTGACGGTGTGGGGGCACTCTGAGAGCGCATGATCCCCACCGTTTTGGCTTGTTTGTCAAGCTCTTTGACTCTCTTCGAGAGGTCCTCACCAAAGAGCTGACGGGGCGGCGGCGGCGGCGGTGGTTTGCACAATCCTGCAAACTTCGGGTTGAGTGCTGGGCGGATGCTGTTTTTGCGAAACCCGTTGATTTCATGCTGGGTCACGCACAATAAGGCCAGAGCATCTTCCTGGTCCAAATTCAGTTCGTCCCCGTCCACCGACCGCACAAAGGCGGTAATACCGGCCGTGAGGAGTTTCAGGATCCGCTGCAATTTTAGCTCCTGTTGACGGATAGCCGCACTGATGTTGCCCCATATTGGCGTATTGACCACAGGCACGTTGAGGGAGTTGCAGTTTGATGGAGCCTTGTGACGGCTCATAGCCTGGATGAGGACTTCTTCCTGCAGCACCTGATTATTAAGAAAGTCCACTGTGGCTGCCAGCTTTGTATTTAGAGGAAGACCAGCCGTATGTGGGGCCGCGAATTTGGTCGCCACATCCAAGAGTTCCTCCGCTGGCACCTCCAACGGAGGTGGTACGGGATCCACCAGAACCTCCTCCTCCTGCTGCTCCAGGCTGATAGTAGATGTTGGTGAAGACGCCCTGTGCCTGTTGCTGCCCTGCTGTTGTTGACGTTGAAGCAGGAGCTCCAGCAGCCGCTCCATACGGTCAATATGCCCTTCACCCTGAACACTCAGGTGGTCGGAGTCCTCCGGCTCTGAAAAGAAAACCGGGCTCCTGTCATCGGCCCGCACCTCGTCGAGGCCCTGCCGGTGCCGGTAGTTGTCGCTAACAGCCGCCGAGGCGAAACTGCGCGATTCCTGCGCGGGCGTGTTCAACCGCCTCCCTTTAGCGGGAGCTGAAGCCGCTGCCACTAAGGGCACTTGCGGCGAGGTGTCGGCACCAGCCGAAGCATGGCTGCCTGGGGCCCGCGCCGTCTTGCCGGCTGCCCACATCGTGGACGTTGCCGACGCATGGTCTCGCCCACCCATCCATGGGGGGCTCGGCGACCGTGACGAGACCCGACTCGACCGACCCGTCCCGGCGTCGAGAGTCGGGGTGTGCCGGCTGGACCTCACAGCCGCCCCGGGTCTCGCCCTGGAACCTGACCGCTCCTCCGCGATAGGCAATGCCTTAGCCCTAACAGGGTTAGGCTTCTGGGCTCCTGCCCTCCCCCTTCTCGGAGGGCTGAGTGGAACAGGCCGTGCAACGGCACGTGCCCTGCTTGAGGTCGCCAGCGAGCCCGCTGACGACCTGACTGCCATGGCAGGGTCCCCCTGCTCTGGCGGCACACCACACTCCTCCTCCTCGAACTCCTCCGAGCTGTGGTGTGCTGGCGGATCTGGACCTGTAATCACAGGGCTTACCCACATCTCCGCCTGAGTCCCGGCCTGCGCTGCAGGTACTGCCGATGGTAAAGGCCCCGGAACTGTTGACCGGCGAACTCGTCCTGACGTCCTCCGGCCCTTCGAACTCCCATCCATGTCCTTGCTGCAAGACATAATCAGACAACAAGGACCACCAACTAAAGGTAGAATACTTACCTCCGTGGCCCCTTATGAAGGGCTGGCGAGGAGCGCGCTCCACCACCAGCCGTCGCAGCAACGCGTTACGACGATATGTCGAGCATGCGCGCCGGCGGGCTCTTCACGAAGTCACTCACGTGACTCCGAAATGAAATTCCAGAGACTCACCACTCTCTGTGTAAAGAATGTTTTCCTCGTCTCGGTCCTAAAGGAATTCCCCCTTATCCTTAGACTGTGACCCCTTGTTCTGGACTCCCCCATCATCGGGAACAATCTTCCTGCATCTAGCTTGTCCAACCCCTTAAGAATTTTGTAAGTTTCTATAAGATCCCCCCTCAATCTTCTAAATTCCAGTGAGTACAAGCCGAGTCTATCCAGTCTTTCTTCATATGAAAGTCCCGACATCCCAGGAATCAGTCTGGTGAACCTTCTCTGAACCGCCTCTATGGCAAGAATGTCTTTCCTCAGATTTGGAGACCAAAACTGTACGCAATACTCCAGGTGTGGTCTCACCAAAACCCTGTACAACAGCAGTAGAACCTCTCTGCTCCTATACTCAAATCCTTTCGCTATGAATGCTAACATACCATTTGCTTTCTTCACTGCCTGCTGCACCTGCATGCCTACTTTCAAAGACTAGTGTACCATGATACCCAGGTCTCGTTGCATCTCCCCATTTCCAAATCTGCCACCATTCAGATAATAGTCTACCCTCATGTTTTTGCCACCACAGTGGATAACCTCACATTTATCTACATTATACTGCATCTGCCATGCATCTGCCCATTCACTCAGCCTATCCAAATCACCCTGCAGCCTCCAAGCATCCTCCTCACACCGAACTATACCCCCCAGCTTGGTGTCATCTGCAAATTTGGAGATGTTGCATTCAATTGCCTCGTCCAAATCATTTATGTATATTGTATATAGCTGGGGTCCCAGCACTGAGCCTCGCAGTACCCCACTACTCACTGCCAGCCATTCTGAAAAGGACCCGTTTACTCCTACCATTTGCTTCCTGTCTGTCAGCCAGTTCTCTATCCACATCAATATTGAACCACCAATACTGTGTGCTTTAAGTTTGTATACTAATCTCTTATGTGGGACCTTGTCGAAATCTTCTGAAAGTCCAGATATAACACATCCACTGGTTCTCCCTTATCCACTCTACTAGTTACATCCTCGCAAAATTGTATAAGATTCGTCAGACATGATTTACCTTTTGTAAATCCATGCTGACTTTGTCCAATGATTTCACCACTTTCCAAATGCACTGCTATCCCATCTTTAATAACTGACTCTAGCAGTTTCCCCACTACCGATGTTAGACTAACTGGTCTGTAATTCCCCGCTTTCTCTCTCCCTCCTTTTTTAAAAAGTGGGGTTACATTAGCTATCCTCCAATCCTCAGGAACTATTCCAGAATCTAAGGAGTTTTGAAAAATTATCACTAATGCATCCACTATTTCCGTGGCTACCTCCTTGAACACTCTGGGATGCAGACCATCTGGCCCTGGGGATTTATCAGCCTTTAATCCATTCAATTTACCCAACACCACTTCCCGGTTAACCTGGATTTCACTCAGTTCCGCCATCTTATTTGACCTCCGGTCCACTGCTATTTCCGGCAGATTATTTATGTCTTCCATAGTGAAGACAGAACCAAAGTAGTTATTCAATTGGTCTGCCGTGTCCTTTTTCCCCATGATCAATTCACCTGCTTCTGACTGCAAGGGACCAACATTTGTTCTAACTAGTCTCTTTCTCTACACATATCTATAAAAACTTTTGCAGTCAGTTTTTATGTTCCCTGCCAGTTTCCTTTCATAATTTATTTTCCCTTTCCTAATTAAACCCTTTGTTCTCCTCTGCTGGATTCTGAATTTCTCCCAGTCCTCTGGTAGGCTGTTTTTTTTGGCCAATTTGTATGCCTCATCTTTAGTTTTTATACTATCCCTGATTTCCCTCGTTATCTACAGATGCACCACCTTCCCTGATTTATTCTTTTGTCAAACTGGTATGAACAATTTTTGTACTTCATCCATGCAGTCTTTAAATACTTTCCATTGCACATCCACTGTCAACCCTTTAAGACTCACCTGCCAGTCTATCTTGGCCAATTCACGGCACTAACCTTCAAAGTTAACTTTGTTTAAGTTCAGAACCCTTGTTTCTGACTTAATTATGCCACTCTCCATCCTAATGAAGAACTCAATCATATTATGCTCACTCTTGCCCAAGGGGCATGCACAACAAGACTGCTAACTAACCTTTCCTCATTACTCAATACCCAGTCTAGAATAGCCTGCTCTCTCATTGGTTCCTCCACATACTGGTTAGAAAACTATCCTGCATAAATTCCAAGAAATCCTCTTCCTCAGCACCCCTGCCAATTTGATTCACCCAATCTATATGCAGATTTAAGTCACTCATTATAACTGTGTTACCCTTGTTGCACGCACTTCTAATTTCCTGTTTGATGCCATCCCCAACTCCAATACTACTGTTAGGTGGCCTGTACATAACTCCCACTAGTGTTTTCTGCCTCTTAGAGTTTCGCAGCTCTAAGCATATCGATTCCACATCCTCCATGCCAATGTTCTTCCTTTCTATTCCATTAATCTCCTCTCTCACCAGCAACGCTACCCCACCTCCTTTTCCTTTCCATCTATCCCTCCTGAATATTGTATATCCCTGGATGTTCAGCTCCCAGCCTTGGTCACCCTGGAGCCATGTCTCCGTGATCCCAACTATACCATAGTCATTAATAGCTATCAATATTTGAAGGTAAAAAATTGCATCGCAATGGAGAAAGATGAAATGGGAAAAACTAGATTGCCATAAAATGAGCCAACACAAACTAATTAGGCAGAAAGACTCTGTAATGTGCTGCAATGTTACTATTATTTTCTGCGTCATATCTTATACTTAAAATTGCCAACTTTCACCTACTTAGATGAGCAGAAGCAAGAGACTTACCAAATGCGGATTTATGTGAATAATCCTCACGAACAGGGACATCCTCAGAGTTTCTTGCACTTGGTTTAAGAAATTTATCTCGTAGTGCATGTCCAGTGAGCCCAATAGAATATCTATCTGTGATTACTGTAATTTGGAAAGGATGTAGAGAAGGTGTAGCAAAGATCGATTCAATCATTTCCAGAGTAGCAATAAAATCATCTCTTGATTTTCTAATCTATAGTAGGTCTATTTTACTCAATCTCACCTCTCAGGCCTATCTCCTCATCCCATGAATCATACCACTTGACGCTGATGCCAAGGCAATTACATCCTTCAATTGATACTAAAATTAAAAATGCAGGCAGTAGATTGAGCTAATCGATTATTGATCTAATCAAAGACCATTAAACTGCAACAAGTCTTCCTTCAAAACACAGTGTTGGAAGAATTCAACATGTCAGGCAACATCTGTAGGAGGGAATGGACAATCTGAAAAAGAGTCCCAGCCCGCTGAGTTCCTCCAGCACTTCGTGTCTTACTTAAGAATCCAGCATCTGCACCTCCAAGATTTTCACTTTGTCATTTGTAGCCCAGTATATTTTTGACTTCACCACTTGCCTGCAGTATTTTGCTGCTCACCAATACAATGTCCCACTCTTACATCATCTGCGTAAGTTTATCCGCTGCAAGTATTGACACTACAATTAAATATGTTTTTTTCACCAATTTACACCATGATATGATATTGTGTTCCTTCTGAATGTTCGTCCTTTATACTCTAGATCGTTTTGAACTCAACTGAATTAGCAGAAAAACTTCCCCAACTGGTTGGAAAGTTCAACAACATTATAAAAAGCCAGAGTAAGACAACACCTGGTAACCTGCAAGCCTCACTTGCTATCATCCATGCCTTTTCAACAGTCTCAGATGTATCTCTGGAACTGGTTGTTGTGGAGGTAAGAATTAAGCATGATAGAAATTAAGAGTTCAAATATCGAAGTGTGTTCAAATCACTGCTAAATATTACTGCTAAAAAAACTAACAATTGACAGGTGGCAACAAGTGTACAGTGTCCAAGATTCCAATACAAAGAATACATAAACCAACCTTATCTTTTTGAAAGATAACTGTGTCCAGCAGTACGTGTACAAAGTAACTGCAGATGCTGGTTTAAACTGAAGATAGACACAAAATGCTGCAATAACTCAACGGGACAGGCAGCATCTCTGGAGAGAAGGAATGGGTGATGTTTCGGATCAAGACGTCGGGTCTGAACAAGGGTCTCTACCCGACCATCACCCATTCCTTCTCTCAAGAGATGCAGCCTGTCCCGCTGAGTTACTCCAGTATATTGTGTCTATCATGTGTCCAGCTGTAGTTACTCTCTGAGTGTACGGATAATTTGGAGCGGCAGCAGAAATTACTGAGAAGTACATCGGAGGCAGATAGTTTCAAATATATTAGCTTCAGGGTTGTGGTCACACCAAAGGTTCAGTCAGGTAGGTGGGAACTGCCAGGGGAGGCAGGCAGGTGGTGCAGGAGTCTCCTGTGGCTGCACACCTCACAAACAAGTATATCAGTTAGGATTGTGCTGCAGGGTGATAGTCTCTCAGGGGAAAATAGCAGCAGCAGCCAGATCAGGGTCACCATGACTGGCTCTGCTATAAAGCAGGACAGGACAAATCTAGACGAGCCATAGTGATAGGGGACTCTTTAGTTAGGGGCACAAACAAGTCCTTCTGTGGCCATGAGCAATACTCCAAGATGTACAAGGATATTGCCAGGGATCGATGGCTTGAGCTAAAGAGAAAGATTGGACAGGCTAGGACTCAATTTCTCTCATTTTTAGGGTTTCCTGCATGTACCTGCCTTGCCTTTCACTCTAACAGCAAAATGCACACCTTCAATTCTCACATCACAATTTTGAAAGCATCCCACTTGCCTACAAATAACCTACTCCAATCAACGTTTTACGAGTTGTGGTCTCATGCCATCAGTGGCTTTGTCTCAATTTAAAACGTTAACTTGTGAACTAAACCTGTTCTTTTCCATAACTATTTTCAAGCTAATAGGACTGTAGTTGCTGGTGTCAAAAGATGTGACCCCAGACACTTTAGTCACTTGCCCTTCCCAATTTAGAAACATATAAACATAAAAACATAGAAAATAGACGCAGGAGGAGGCCATTCGGCCCTTCGAGCCAGCACCGCCATTCATTGTGATCATGGCTGATCGTCTGCTATCAATAACCCGTGCCTGCCTTCTCCCCATATGCCTTGAATCCACTAGCCCCATGAGCTCTATCCAACTCTATCTTAAATCCATCCAGTTATTTGGCCTCCACTGCCCTCTGTGGCAGGGAATTGCATAAATTCACAACTCTCTGGATAAAAAAGTTTTTTCTCACCTCATTCTTAAATGACCTCCCCTTTATTCTAAGACTGTGGCCCCTGGTTCTGGACTCACCCCATTGGTAACATTTTTCTTGCATCTAGCTTGTCAGTCCTTTTATAATTGTATATGTTTCTATAAGATCCCCCCTCATCCTTCTAAACTCCAGTGAATACAAGCCTAGTCTTTTCAATCTTTCCTCTTCCAAATCATTAATATATATTGTAAACAGTTGCGGCCCCAACACCGAGGTTTGCGGCACTCCACTCGTCACTGCCTGCCATTCTGAAAAGGACCCGTTCACTCCTACTCTTTGCTTCCGGTCTGCCAACCAATTTTCTATCCATGTCAACACCCTACCCCCAATACCATGTGCCCTAATTTTAGTCACCTGTCTCCCGTGAGGGACCTTATCAAAGGCTTTCTGAAAGTCTAGATGCACTACATACACTGGCACCCCTTCATCCATTTTACTTCTCACATCCTCAAAAAATTCCAGAAGGTTAGTCCAGCATGATTTCCATTTCATGAATCCATGTTGACTTGGACGAATCCTTTTACTGCTATCCAAATGCTCCATTATTACCTCTTTAATAATTGACGCCAGCACCTTTCCCACCACCGAAGTCAGGCTAACTGTTCAGTAATTCTCCGTTTTCTCTCTTGCTCCTTTATTGAAAAGTGGGATAACATTAGCTATCCTCCAATCCACAGGAACTGATCCTAGGATGCAGACCATCAGGCCCAGGGGATTTATAATCCTTCAGTCCCATTAGCCTACCCAATACTATTTCTCGCCTAATAAAAATTTCTTTCAGTTCCTCTACCCCCTTAGATCCTCTGTCCTCCAGTACATCTGAGAGATTGTTTGTGTCCACCTTAGTGAAGACAGATCCAAAGTACCTATTCAAGTCTACATGAGACCTGATGAGACACCAGATGTCGCCCCAGAATTTTGAACATTCCAAAATCCTGGTGCGGCAGGGAGACACCGCGCATCACCGTGCATCACTACATGCATCACGACACGTTACGACCCGACGACAATGCGACAACCTCTTTTCAGGCTGTTACCTAAAATGTCGCCCAAGTGGGACAGGCCCTGAAAGCTTCCTGAACACATCTGACAAATTCCACCCTATCTAGGCCTTGAATCATTCAGCCAACAAAATGCTAGTGAGCTGTTTTGTTAATTATCTTTCTCAACATGTTTCTAGTTTGTTCCAATTAGAATATGGTCCGATGATTCACCGCTTCAAACTTTGTCTTACATTTCCAGGGTTTCCTTTCCATCGTGGATTCGCTGGTCGATGTAAAGGCACAGTCTGCCTGGACCTCTGTGAAGACTGAAAACAAAAATTCCAGCTCTCAATTATTAAAGTCAGTGGAAGACTTTACCAGATTATTAAATCCACCTAATCAAACTTTCAACATCATTAAACCAAATATTCAACTAAAGGGGATGAAGGTGGAGCCTGGCAAAGATTATGATGTAGATTTCAGTAATCTTATGATAAATAACAGATCAGTAACGAATAATGTTTTCATTAGTCAAACCAAGTTGGCGGCATTGACCAAAGGCAGTCTTGTTATGAGCATTGCATTTCTAACAATGAATGATATCCTCAGCCCACCACCTACAAGTAATTACAAATTGAATGGTCTTGTTCTAGCAACAACAGCAGAACTCAAGTCAATTGACATTGTGATGCGTTTCATGCCACTAGATTCCACACTTGCACAAGCAAGTGCACAATGTGTATTTTGGAATCTCAATAATGGAAGTTGGGATACAGAAGGGTGCACACATGAAATAAATGGAAGCAACATTATATGCCGATGTGACCATCTGACATCCTTTTCTCTATTGATGTCGTCGATAACAGACTTTGAGGTACCCACATGGTTGACAATGTTAAACTATGTTGTACTTGGCACAAGTCAGGTCAGTTTGATAATTGGCATTATTATAGAGGCAATTGTATGGAAGAATCTCACCAAAAAAACTACCTCACTTTCCCGTCATATTGCAATACTGAATATTATGGTCTCTCTACTGATAATGAATACATTGTTCTGTATGCACACATTTCTGAAGCCAAAGGACATAAGTTGTAAAGTGGTCATTTTTTTTGTTCACTTCTTCTTGCTTGCCTTGTCTTTTTGGATGTTCACGCTGGGCCTCCTACTTCTTTACCATTTAGTTTTCATTTTCAGCAATTACAGCAGAACGTCAATGATGCTAATGTCATTTATCCTGGGCTACACCGGTCCATTCATAATTGCTAGTTGTGTGTTTTTGAAAGGCCACTTAAAGGACCATTATATTGAAAAGAAGATTTGCTGGATTAATGTGAAGCAAACTGATCTTTACTCTTCATTTGCTTTGGTGCCACTGATCATTGTTGGAATGAATTTCCTCATTACATTCTTTGCCATAGTTAAGATTCAGCGCCCAGCAATTGGGGAGAAATGCAGCGGTCAACAAAGTGATAAAAATTCAGTCAAACAGATTTTGAGATGCATTATCATCCTAACTCCACTTCTGGGTCTCAGCTGGTTGCTGGGATTTATATTTATGACTCCAAGTACTGGAAATAACTCTGTTTGGAAAGAAATCTTCAGACCTGTATTTGATATTGCCAATGGGCTTCAGGTATGTATTATTTAATGCCTCTATACTTGTAATATTTTTTTAATGTAGTCAGTCAGATTTATGTAAAATACACTTGTGAAATATCACCCACTGAACATGCTGCTCATAAAATATTACAAGGTAAGGATTGGTAGGTTAAATGGCCGCAATACATTGTCCCCTCTGTGTAAGTGAGTATTAGAATCTGTGGGTTGATGAGAATGTGAGGGGAATAAATAGTGGGATGGATGAATGTAGGATGAGTGTGAATGGGCGGACGTGATGGGCCGAATGGCTGGTTAGCACGTTATAATTCTATGTTTCAGTTTGGAATTAGCAAAGAAATAAGCAATGGCTAATCTCAGGGAGCTGAGCTAGTACCTGCCGAAGATACTCACGCTGGGGCATGTGATATTGTTTACTCAGGAAAGCACTTCATAAAACAAATGCTCTGGCCATTTGGGCTCTTGGTTAGATCCGAGATGATATTACTGATGGTTTGTTCAGTGAAGCCAAATGGGCGGAGCTGAGAAATAAAAAAGAGGGTGATCACCTTGATGGAAGTGTACTTTAGGCCGTAAAATAGTCAATGGAATTAAAATAATTAATATGCCAAGCATTGTGGCCAGTTGCAAGACTAAATATGTTGTCATAGTTGGTGATTTTAACTTTCCAAATAGAGACTGGAACTGCAACAGTGTGTAATTTGCCAAATGTGTGAAGGAGTTTCCTTCGCCAATATGTAGAGGGCCCTAGAAGAGACAGGGCAAAGCTTGACATGCTCTTCGGAAACTGGGAAGGGCAAATGACTGAAGTGCTGGTGCGTGAGACTTTTTGGATCAGTGACTACAGTTCTATTAGCTTTAAAATAGTACTTATAAGGACAGGGCTGGTCCACAAGAGAAAAATTCTGAAAACTTTGAAGGTTTAGACAGGAACTTTCAAAAGTTGATTGTAGTAGGTTTTATGCTGGCAAAGATACATGCGGAAAGTGGAAAGCTTTTAAAAGCTTGACAGTGAGCGTTCATAACATGCATATTCCTGTTAATGTGAAATATATGGCAGGTGGAAGGAAGGAAGACTGGATGAAGAGAGAATTTAAGGCTCTAGTAAAGAAGAAAGAGGCAAGCCAGGCATACTGGGATCAGGAGCATCCCCAGAGGAGTTTAGAGAACTGAGGAGCATGCTCAAGAAATAAATCACGAGGGCAAATGATGAAAGAGAATCCAAAGAGATTTTATAAGTACATGAAGGGAAAGAGAATAGGGGCCCTCAGAAGGCAATGTGGTCATCTATGTGAGGAACGTCAGGAGATCTTTAAAGAGTATTTCTCCTCTGTTTTTACTGTGGAGAAAGACATAAGACTAGGAATCTTAAGACACTCTGAGAAAGTGGCAGTGAACCATCTTCGTAAACCGTTCTTTCAGGTGATAAAGTCACATTTCTTTCTGACATTGAAGAAGCCCATGCAAGCTGGGAGAGCATTCCAATCTTCCATTTATTTTCCCTGTAACTTATTCTCTCTCACCTGCCCATTGACATTTTGAGTTTCTCCTGCTACTGACCTGACCTTACAGTGACCAATTAAGCTGGCCATCAATACGCCTTTGAGAAGAGGGGAGGAACCTGTAGAAAACTCATGTGGCCACAGGGAAATAAATGCAAAACCAACAGAGACAGCACCCAAGGTCAGGACTTAATCCAAGCCACAACTGCTATACCAATGAGTTTAACCAGTGTTGCGGGCCAGGACATTCCAGGATTTAAACCCAATGATGTTGACGAATATATTTCCAATTAGATGGTATGCAGAGCAACACTTGCATGTCAGCTGAGTGTTCCTTGGTGGTAGACGCTCAGTATCTGTGGTGGCGGCAGTGGTGGCGGCGGCAGTATCTGTGGTGGCGGCAATATAGTGGTGGCGGCAGGTTCGTTGGTATCATTTAAAAATAAATTGGATAGGCATATGGATGAGAAGGGTATGGAGGGTTATGGTATGAGTGCAGGCAGGTGGGACTAAAGGAAAAAAGTTATTCGGCACGGACTTGAAGGGCCGAGATGGCCTGTTTCCGTGCTGTAATTGTTATATGGTTATATGGTTAAAGGCAATCAAAGTAGACCAGACATGTAACTGCAGTCCATTTTGTACATTTTAAACATTGTAAACTTGTACATCAGGGCAGGAGTATTTAGGGTGTTAAACAAGCATGGAACATAGCATCATATGTTGTCATGTTTTCTGAGATGTTTTGGGTCTGCAATCATCCAGGCAAACAGAAGGTCTTCATACTCCTGACTGTACCCTGTAGAAATTGGGAAGCAATTGGTGTGGAAGGAAGTGAGTCACTTGCTACAGGATGCCCAGCCTCTGACCTGCTCCAGTAGCCATTGTAGACTTGACTAACTGAGGTCTGGGCAATAATGACACCAGGTTATTATTGATGCATTGATAATGTTGTTGAATAGTAAAGATGTCCAGTCAGAGTTTTGTTGGAGATGGTCAATGTCTGGCATGAGCTTTATTTCCCTCCAGTCAACACCTGCCTGAATGTTGTCTGAGCCTTGCTGGCATTGAACGTTGTTATTTTCAGAGAGATTGTGCATGGGACATTCACGTTTGTGATCTTTTGATGGAAGGCGTGTCTAGAACCAGGGGCCACAGTCCTAGAATAAAGGAGAGGCCATTTAAGACTGAGGTGAGAAATAACTTTATCACCCTGAGAGTTGTGAATTTGTGGAATTCCCTGCCACAGAGGGCAGTGGAGGCCAAATCACTGGATGGATTTAAGAGAGAGTTAAATAGAGCACTAGGGGCTAGTGGGATCAAGGGATATGGGGAGAAGTCAGGCACGGGTTATTGATTGGGGACGATCAGCCATGATCACAATGAATGGCGTTGCTGGCTCGAAGGGCCGAATGGCCTCCACCTGCACCTATTTTCTATGTTCATATGTTTCTATGTAAGGAATTCCATGAATGAAGCACCTGGTTTTGATTGAGTCAATGCACTGCCCTGAGGAACTCTTATCAGTGATGTGTGGGGACAGCATGATTAATGTACACCCAACCACAAACATTTGTCTTTGCATAAACTATGACTCTGAAATGGTGTGTTTTTCACTTGATGTCCAGTACCATTATTATTACCAGGGCCCTTTGATATCACATCAGGTCCAATGAAGCCTTGATGTCAAGAGCAGTCAGTCTTGCCTTACAAATCTGGAATTCAGCTCTTTGGACCAAGACTGTTTGGGAATCTAGAATTGACCGGCTGTGGTGACATAGAAACATAGAAACATAGAAACATAGAAAATAGGTGCAGGAGTAGGCCATTCGGCCCTTCAAGCCTGCACCACCATTCAATATGATCATGGCTGATCATTCAACTCAGTATCCTGTATCTGCCTTCTCTCCATACTCCCTGATCCCATTAGCCACAAGAGCCGCATCTAACTCCCCCTTAAGTATAGCCAATGAACTGGCCTCAACTACCTTCTGTGGCAGAGAATTCCAGAGACTCACCACTCTCTGTGTGAACAATGTTTTCCTCACCTCGGTCCTAAAGGAATTCCCCCTTATCCCCCTCATGTAGCTTGAGCATTGGATGGGTGTAATTCCAACCACACTCAAGAAGTTTGACAGGACAAAGCACATCTTTGCCATATCATTGTCCAGCAAGATCATTCATTCCTCTGGCATATTGTGCTGCGGTGTGCACATTTAAAAGGTGAACTGCAGTTCCTTGCCTTTGTTACTCTAACTGGAGGTTCCACTACCTACAAGTATTTACCTCGTAAAACAACAGGTCATCCAGACTTGGAAAACAATCACAATTCCTTCATCACTGCTGAATCAAACTCTTCAAATTCCCTGCCCAACAACCGTACGAGTACCTTCACCTGAGCTATAGTAGTTCAAGAAGGTCATCCAGCAACACTATCATGGCCAATTAGGGATAGGCAGTAATGATGTCCAGATCTAGAAAAACTATTTCAACTAAAGAAACAGTACAATTATTTTAATTCTGTGTGATAAATAACTAGTCTGTTTATTTGTTTGAATTTATTTTTTATTTTTTTGCCAGGGATTCTTGATTTTGATTTTTGGGATAATCATGGACAAAAAGGTAAACTATGCTCATAATTTTATCCAAATTCATGTTTTTCACATCACCTTGACACTTCTGCTCTGTTGTTCTGTTAGGTACGAGAATGTCTAAAACAACGGTTCTTATCACAAACTTACTCACAAAAGTCGGTAAGTTAACGTTTGATTTTCATCCATGTGTGTCTCTGCATCTTGTAAAATCATTTACATAAAACAGTGAAAGGAGCAGTTATTTTCCCGGCAGGTACCCACTCTGACGATAAAAAGACCTAAATAAGAGGGAATTGGACAGGTACTTAAATGAAAGTAATTAGCAGGGTTACGGAAGAAGAAGAAGAAGAAGAAGAAGAAGGGAATATGAAATGTATTTGTTAAGAGAATATTTTGACTGTGCTTGGGAAAATTAGGGACAACAGTATATTTCCTTTCTTTTTTAGGTGGGCTTTCCATTGTATTTGCTGTATTTTTTGTTTGATATGGTAGAATTATGGATTGTAGAATCATTATGGGACAGAAATAAGTCATTTGGCCCATCATATTTGGCCCCCCAATGGCAGCACAGTGGGGCAGAGGTAGAGTTGCTGCCTTACAGTGTCAGAGAACCGGGTTCGATCCTGACTATGGTTGCTGTCTGTAAGGAGTTTGTATGTTCTTCCTGTGATTGCGTGGGTTTTCTGCAGGTGCTTCAGTTTCCTGCTACATTCCAAAGACATTCAGGTTTGTAGGTTAATTGGCTTGGTAATATTGTAAATTGTCACTAATGTGTAGGAAAGTGCTAGTGTATGGGATGATCGCTGGTCTGCAAGGCTTTGGTGGGCTGAAGTGCCTGTTTCCGCATTGTATCTAAAGTAAAGTAAAATATCAGTGCCTGCTCCCAAAAGGTCAATCCATTCATCCTTATCCACTGCTACTTTCCCCAGAATCTTGCAAATCATTTCCCCTCTGGTATGCCTATCCGACTCCCTTTAAACCCTAGGTAGGCTCAAAATGCAGGAATAACTCAAGGGGTCAGGCAGCATCTCTGGTGAAGGAATGGATAACGTTTTGGGTCAAGACCCTTCTTCAGACTAAACCAGCATCTTTATATATATTTAATTAAATGTATATTTAAAGCAGCATCTGCAGTTCTTTCATACTCCCTTTAAACCCTAATGACTTTCCATCCACATGCTCACAAGCAATAATTTCATAATTATCACCAGTCTCTAAGTAAAAAATAAGTTTGCCTTCACATCCCCACTGTAAATTTTGTCCCAAGCATTAAATCTGTATCTCGATTCTTGCCCATCAAGGTTCAAGGTTCAAGGTTAGTTTATTGGTAACATTCACCAATTGGTGTAGTGAAATGTTTCTTGCCAATGCAGCACATAAAAAAAGAATACAGACATAACACTAATAAAGAGATTTAAACATAAAAAACTTCCCCCACAATGGTTCCCATTATGAGGGAAGGCACAATGTCCAGTCCCCAATCCATGTCCCCAACCCATGTCAGGCCTATTGAGGCCTCTACAGTCGCCTTCACGTAGGCCCGATATTCCAGGCCGTTCTTGCCGGGTGATGGTGCTCCGGCATCGGGAGAATCCTCTCAGCGACTTGGGACACCTGGAACGGTCGCTTCCTTACCGGAGTCCGCGGCTTCTGAAGCCAACAAGGCCGCGCTGAATGGAGCTCCAACACTGGCTCCCGATGTTCAAGTTCAACGCTGCTGACCGCTATATAGACCCACAGCTCCGCGATGTTTTCCTCAGCGGTCTCAGCTCACCGGAATTCCAGCGCAGCGACCCAGGCAAGGGATCGCCAAATCCGTGATGGCGCTCCAGCTCTCCGCCGCCGCCAAAGCCGAGGTTCTGGGCGGTCTCCTCAGGAAACGTCGCTCCAGGCCTGCTGGTAGGCCGCGAGGATGGGTCAAAAGTGCAGCCCGGTGAAAGGCTGCCTCTCCGACCAGGTGGGGACCAGGAAAAGTAGTTTCCCCCTTCCCCCCACCTCCCACATAAAAAAGAATAGAACTCCAAAAACAAAACACTTTAACTCACTAAAAATAAAGAAAAGAGTGAAAAAACATACAATTGCAGGCTGGGCAGCCATACCATGCAGGACGGCTTAGGGACACGGGACTGTAATTGGTGGGACTGGATAAAGAGTAGATATGAGAAGAAATGTAAATTAAGTAGAGAGTAGTATTAAAATGGAACCTGCTTAAAGACACAAAAATCTGGAGTAATTCAGCGGGACAAGCAGCATCTCTAGAGAAAAGGAATGGGTGACATTTCAGGTTGAGACCCTTCTTCAGACTGAAAAGGGCCTTGACGCAAAACAACATCCATTCCTGTTCTCTCGAGATTCTGCCTGTCCTTCTGAGTTACTCCAGCTTTTTGTGTCTATTTTTGGTTTAAACAAGCATCTGCAGTTCCTTCCTACACATTAAGAGTGGAGAATACAGAATCTATCAAATATTTCAAGAAGAAACATATAACATGGAACAGTATTCTTCAGACCACAATACCTGTGCCAAATATGATGCTGAGATCAGTCCATATCTCTCCTTTCCCTGCATATCCATCCAAAAGTCTTTTAAGGGCCTCTATTATACCTGTTCCAATCTATCCCAATATATTTACCCAAAAAGTTTTTTAAAAAACTGGACTCAGATATCACAAATTTTATTTGGGATTATAAATCCCACAGAATACAAAGCGCTCATCTGAATTAACCCAAAGTAGTAGGGGGATTAGTACTCCCCAACTTTATGTATTACTACTGGTCTGTAAATATCAGAAACATGATCCAATTGCTGGATCTCTCCCCAACAACCAGATATTGGAGAGAGAGGATTGCTCTCCTTATAATATTGGAGCAATCCTTCTCTCTCCAATATCGCTGAATAATATAAATTACAACAATAATCCAATTATATACAGTACAATCAGAATTTGGAAACAAATAAAACACAATCTAAAATTAAGAAATGTATCCCTCTTATCTCCTATCGGTAAAAAACCATCATTTAAACCTTCAACTATAGATGAAGCATTTACACAATGGGAAAGAGCTGGAATTAAAATCTTCAGAGATGTGTATGAATCGGGAAAGCTATTATCATCTAAACAAATACAACTAAAATACAATTTGGGAAACAATCAGTATTTTAAATATTTCCAAATCTGTGCCTATTTGAAAAAATACACACAGGATTATCACAATATGCCTCCAGACTTACTGGAAGAAGTAATGAATACAAAGGCAGAATCAGCAAACCTAATATCATATATATATATATAATAGTATTCTAAATGCAGAAATACCAACAACAGATGGTATCAGGAGAGACTGGGAAAAATAATTAAGTATAAAAAATCCCAAAGAATGGTGGGAAGAATATTTATTAAACGTGCATAAATGTTCAATCAATGTAAGACACACCTTAATATAATTTCAAATCTTACACAGATTATACCATTCAAAAACTAAAATAAGTAAACTTTTTCCCAACGTCTCTCCTATATGTGATAAATGTCAATGTCAAGAAGCTAATGTAGCACACTCATTTGTCTTTTGTACAAAAATTCAAACATTTTGGACTGACATTTTTGAAATTTTCACAAAAATATTTAAAATGAAACTGACCCCAGAAGCAGACTGGATAATCTTCGGGATATCGGAAGATAGCTCTGAATTAAACGTGTTTCAAAAGACTCTATTTGAATATGGCTTAATAACTGGAAAAAAGCTAATCTTAAAATTCTGGAAAAATTCTCCGGTATCCACAACCAATATGTGGATTTCATCTATGTTCGAAACACTACACTTGGAAGATATGAGACTCCAACTAGCAGGAAAATCAGACTGTTTCTATAAGACGTGGTCTGCATTTATAAATCTATTGCAAGGATAAGGTGCAAGAATACCTCAAAAAAGTACCGGTGTCAGGTCTTGGTAAAGGGGGAAGAAAAATTGTCGAGTTGGTAGATTCCTTTTGCGAGATGTTTATATTAAAGTAACTGGCTTTTCTTTTTTCTTTTTCTATTTTTCCCTCTTTCTTTTTTTTTCCTCTCCAGGGTCTATCTCTTAATTCCCGTTTCTAACTCTTCAAGGGTTTCCTTTCCTCTATCACGCTTTGGCACTTTCACATCTCTTTTACACTTTTCTATTTTCTATGCTGCTATTTTTCTCTCTATTCTCTCTTTTCTAAAGCCTTAAAATAAAAATAAAAATTAAGGGGCACAACGACTGTAATACAATACAAGGGATGTACACTGATGTAACTTACAGTACCGCTAATAAATAAAGATATTTTAATTTTTTTTAAAAAAGGGCCACTCTTGTATTTTCCTCCTCCACCACCCCTGGCAGCACGTTCCAGCCACTCACCATGCTTTCTGTAACAGCACATCTCCTTTAAACTTTGCTCCTCTTACCTTAATGCAATGCCCTCTAGTATTTGATATTTCATCCTGGAAAATCAGTTCTGACAGCCTATTCTAACTATAACTCAATGGGGAAATGGATAGACACTAAACAGAAAATAATTAGCAGGGCTATGGGGAAAAAGAAACAAGAGAATATGGAATTGATCTACTAAGGTGTTGTATTTACTCTCTCTGCTGAATGGGCTTCTGTACTGCAATAATTCTATAATCCTAAATCTACTGCTCATTTCCATTGGGATCTTCCGCTTTAAGAAATGACAGTTAACAGCGACAGAATTACATGGATTGGTTGATTTTGAATCATTCTCGATATTTTGAAAGGTTAAAAGAATCGAGAAATAGGTACCATCCCTGCATTATGAAGTTCCTCATAAATAGTCGGTATTGAGATTTTCTATAACACAAAGCCATATGCGCAGGCATCACAAAAAAAAGATTGTCTTTATTTATTTATTTTCTTTCACATTAATTCCACGGCAGTGTTGTGCGAAGTCCACAAGGCCAAATTTCATTGACCTGTAACTGATGTAACATTGCGAACTCCTGTATTGTAAAGAGGGAGATAAATAGTTCCAATTGCTGAGTGTCAAATTTTCATCTCTTTTGTTTTAGTCTGCAGCGACAGGTTCAACTTCACAATCAAATTCACATTCTTAATGGACATCTGGATGCCAACATTTTCGAAATAAAAGGTGAGTGTGATGATATTGGCTGCAAGGGCTTGAAAGATGACAATGGTGAGATAAATCTGAAGAAAAAGAAGCATTGATTTTCCGCAGGAGATGTGTTCATTCTGTCGCCAGTCAGCACTTCCCTCTGGTGCTTCCTCAAGCATCAAGACTAAAGGGGTAGCTCACGTGCTTTGGTTTAAAGGGCCGAATATGTTGCGAAGCATGTTAACTGTAGCGATCAGACCTCTGCACAATCTTAGGCATAAGTGACGGTTGCTTAATGCTCTGAAACGTCATGGGCCACCTGGCTCATGGTGGTTCACAACTGTGTGTGCTGTTCAAAGCAGGAACAAACTCAAAACCCACATCAACCTCAAGGATTTTTATAGCTACTTTTTCTGAAAATAAATAATAATATAATAATAATAATAATATATTTTATTGTCATAACACATAAGTGCAATGAGATTTGGTTTGCAACTTCCATCCGATGTCATAACTTAATCGACAAATAAAATTTAGGTTTAAATACCCCGAGAACAAGGTTTGTAAAAACGAACATTTGACCAGTAAAATCAACACAGACTAAAGTGCAAGGCCGGGGGAGACAGTCCATGGGGGGGGGGGGGGGGGGGGGGGGGGTACTCAGCAGGGCCGGTTCAGATCCGCTATAGCTAAATGAGTTATTTGTTAAGAGATAAAGATTTCATAAATCACATACAAAATTAATAATAATGTACAAGAATATTTAATTGCTAACATTCACCATATGTAAATGTACAACTCTCACCTGCCTAAGCAAAATGGAGGAATTAATATGAAGGAAATGCAGAAGCTGGTTTACCCTCTGAGTTACTCCAACATTCTGTGTCCATCTGAGGAATTAATATATTGGGATCCTGCAAATTATTTGAATTAGTTCACAAGGGACTTTGAGATAATTAAATATTTGTAAAATACAACCCAACATATTGGGTAATATGGCCAGATGATGTATTCTTCATCTTTTATCATCTGTCTTAAAGTTCTCCTTGTTTGGTATCAACAAGATAAACACATAGGAGGATAGGTGAGGAGGATGTTAAGTGTGCTATCCAGCCAAATGCCATAACTGATGGTCCTAAATCAAAGCAACAGATGCAAAGGACAAAGGACAAAGGACAAAGGACAAAGGACATTTATTGTCACATACACCAATTGGTGTAGTGATTTTTTTCTTGCCATGCAGCACAGATAAAGATAAGACACAACATTCAAGAATTTATCAATAAACATAAAAAACATTCCCCCACAATGGTTCCCATTATGAGGGAAGGCACAAAGTCCAGTCCCCATCCCCTTATCCACCCATAGTCGGGCCTATTGAGGCCTCCGCAGTCGCAGCTACGGGGGCCGATGTTACAGGCCCTTCTTCGCTGGGTGATGGTGCTCCGGCATCGTGAGAACCCTCTCAGTGGCTCGGGGTGCCTGTAACGGCCGCTTCCTTGCTGCAGTCCACGGCTTCCGACGCCAACAGGCCACGCTGAATGGAGCTCCACAACCGGCGACCCAGGCCCCTGACGCTAAAGTTGTAGTTCAGCGCCGCCGCCTGCGGCCGGACGCCCCAAAGTCCCGCAGCTCCGCAAAGTTCACCTGCGGTCTTTAGCTCACCGGAGCTCCAGCGCGGTGACCCGGGCAAGGCATCGCCCGCTCTGCTACGCAATAGCGTTCCAGTTATGCGCCTCCACCGAAGCCGTGGTTCTGGGCAGTCCCCCCAAGAAATGCCGCTCCAGGCCCGCTGGTAGGCCTCGAGGACGGGTCGACGGTGCAGCCCGGAGAAAAGCTGCCTCTCCGACCAGGTAGGGATCCAAGAAAGCAGTTTCCCCCTCCCCCCCCCCCCCACCCCCACATAAAAAAGGCTAGGACTCCGAAACCAAAAAAACTCAACTAACTAAAAATTAAAAAAAGAGAGAAAAACGGACAGCTGCAGGCTGGGCAGCCATACCTGTACAGGATGGCGCCCCCAAAATCAGAACATAATAAACTCAATGGGTCAAGCATTATTGATATTAAAATTAAGTTAATAATTAAGTTAATAAAAACTAAGTTAATAATTTTTCATCAAAACTAGGAAAGGTTACGAAAGGCACGAAATTTCGTTCAGACCGAAAGGTCTGAATGACATTAAAGGTAAATCTGAATCTGTTAGAGTTTATGTAGGTTTTAGACCGAAGAGAAAAGGGCGGCTGGCAGAAATGACCCGTGGGAGAAAGTGAATCAAGGTAATTGTGTGGAATCTGTGGGCTTGCACAAATAGTTAACAACACTTCCTTCCTTCCTGCTTCCTGTAAGTATTCCATTCCCTTCTCTCAATTCCTACTTCACTATTACATCTGTGGATACCACCATCTGCAGCATTGCTTCGGGCATATATATCTTTTTCCCTAACCAGTGCTCCTTCCCAACAATAGGTGACAAGACTCTTGACTGTTCCTGTTCCATTCCCATCAGTTCTGATCTCAAAGCATCTCCTTCCACCATGAGCAAGGATAGAGTTCCTCTTGCTCTCACCTTCCACCTCTTCAGATTCCACTGCAATTTCTGATCTCCAAAATGATGCCAGCACTAAATGCATGGACCCTTCAATATTCTGAAGGATTAAACTTTCTCGGAAATACCGGATCATTCTTTCGTCTCGGCCAATACCACTCCCTTGCCACAACACTTATATGTGCACCTGCCCTTTTATCTCTTTTGCCTCTTCCCCTTTTCCCACCCTGCTCTTCAGTCAGCCTTTCAAATGTAATTTAATGTATTGCATTCACTGATCATGATATCAAGTAATCTACACTGAGCAAACCAAATGTAGTTTGGAGTACAATCTGATGACCATCCCTATTCAATCTGTGTGCGTGAATCTTAGCTTCCACTTTAAGTCCACAGCCCACTTTCACTTGATCTCTCGGTTGTCAACAATCTACATGGTTCCTACAAAACTCAATAAAAGTTTCTGGAACAGCACCTCACCTTCTGTAGAGTCGTTCATGATTCAGTATCCAATTAAGTAATTGCAGATGATGAACCATTCCAGACTTTGATCTTACCTTTCCTGTGTTCCAATTATTTTGGCTCTTCTTTTCCATATTTCAGAATTTGCTTCTATCCTCTTGCTTGCATCTCCTCCAAACATAATTTTCATTATTCACTAGTGTTTAACACTTTCTCTCAGCCAGCACCACTCATTCAATAGTGGATGCATTAGTGATAATTTTTCATAACTCTTTAGATTCTGGAGTAGTTCCTGAGGATTGGAGGGTAGCTAATGTAACCAAACTTTTTAAAAAGGGGGGGGGGGGGGGGGGAGAGAGAAAACGGGGAATTAAAGACCAGTTAGTCGGTAGTAGGGAAACTGCTAGAGTCAGTTATTAAAGATGGGATAGCAGCACATTTGGAAAGTGGTGAAATCATTGGACAAAGTCAGCAAGGATTTATGAAAGGTAAATCATGTCTGACGAATCTTATAGAATTTTTTGAGGATGTAACTAGTAGAGTGGATAAGGAAGAATCAGTGGATGTGTTATATTGGACTTTCAGAAGGCTTTCGACAAGGTCCCACATAAGAGATTAGTATACAAACTTAAAGCACATGGTATTGGCGGTTCAGTATTGATGTGGATAGGGAACTGGCTGGCAGACAGGAAGCAAAGAGTAGGAGTAAACGGGTCCTTTTCAGGCAGTGACTAGTGGGGTAACGCAAGGCTCAGTGCTGGGACCTCAGCTATTTACAATATATATTAATGATTCGGACGAGGGAATTAAATGCAACATCTCCAAGTTTGCGGATGACACGAAGCTGGGGGGCAGTGTTAGTTGTGAGGAGGATGCTAGGAGGCTTCAAGGTGACTTTGATAGGCTGGGTGAGTGGGCAAATGCATGGCAGATGCAGTATAATGTGGATAAATGTGAGGTTATCCACTTTGGTGGCAAAAACAGTAAAGTAGACTATTATCTGAATGGTGGCCGATTAGGAAAAGGGGAGATGCAACGAGACCTGGGTGTCATGGTACACCAGTCATTGAAAGTAGGCGTGCATGTGCAGCAAGCAGTGAAGAAAGCGAATGGTATGTTAGCATTCATAGCAAATGGATTTGAGTATAGGAGCAGGGAGGTTCTACTGCAGTTGTACAGGGCCTTGGTGAGACGACACCTGGACTATTGCGACAGTTTTGATCTCCAAATCTGAAGAAATACATTCTTGCCCAAGAGGGAGTACAGAAAAGGTTCACCAGACTGATTCCTGGGTTGTCAGGACTTTCATATGAAGAAAGACTGGATAGACTCGGCTTGTATTCGCTAGAATTTAGAAGATTGAGGGGGGATCTTATAGAAACTTACAAAATTCTTAAGGGTTGGACAGGCTAGATGCAGGAAGATTGTTCCCGATGTTGGGGAAGTCCAGAACGAGGGCCACAGTTTAAGGATAAGGGGGAAATCTTTTAGGACCGAGATGAGAAAAACATTTTTCACACAGAGAGTGGTGAATCTCTGGAATTCTCTGGCACCGAAGGTAGTTGAGGCCAGTTCATTGGCTATATTTAAGAAGGAGTTAGATGTGGCACGTGGCTAAAGGGATCAGGGGGTATGGAGAGAAGACAGGTATAGGATACTGAGTTGGATGATCAGCCATGGTCAATTGAATGGCGGTGCAGGCTCGAAGGGCCAAATGGCCTACACCTGCATATATTTTCTATGTTTCTATGTTTCTATGTAATCATGCAATGTCACTTGGTATCTGTTCTATCTCATACCTTCCATTCTGCACTCGCTACTCCTTGCCTTATTTCTTTCCTGCTTTAAACCCGTTCCATCTTTAACATGTCCCAGCTCTGGTGAAAGACCATCGGCCTAAATTGTTACCTGTTTTTCTGCCGACAGTTGCAATCTCCATTGCTGACTATTTCCAGAATTCAATATTTTGCACTGTTTTTTATTATTTGGGATACAAGCAGCAAAATGCTGGAGACTCCAAACAGATGAGGCAGCGTTCATTTTACAGAAACAAAGTCCACATTTTGGGTTGAAAAACCTTTATTCCAAATTTTCAACATCCACAGTTTATTTAAGTTTTCTGTTACTGGGGTGTTGGTGGAAGCCCGGAGTTAAGTAGCTGTAGGAGTTGCAGGAGACCTCTGATGCTTTTCGGAAGCCAAAATAATTGTTTCTACACATTTCTGCCCCACAAGACGACACATATATTTGTGGCTATTTCTAGACCTGAAGTAAACTGATCTTATCTGACCGGGCCTTTGGTGAAAATAAGAATCGGGTTTTGAATGGCTCCTCGTAAGTAGGACTCACAAGAGTCTTCCTGCTTGCTTCATGCTGGGGCTTTGGCCATAAAACAATGGCCCT
Organism: Raja brachyura; assembly: GCA_963514005.1. The sequence continues at coordinate 79,214,345 of OY740785.1, read as the reverse complement.
CTGCAGCCACACTGCTCTCACTGTGACGGTTACAAATATAAAGTCACCAACTGGCATTTTAGCTCCTTTTTTTACCACTTTTAATAACTAAAGGAATACATTTGTGTTGGATGTTATGAGCTTGCCATTGAATCAAACCTCGCTGAATTTTCACATCAATCCATAACTCCATTTTCACAATTAGAATTCCATGTAGTGGGGAAATGACTGAGAAGTAAAATAAAACTCAATCACATTCTTAAACACTTTGCGAATGAAGCTTCTATAATTCTGATGTCTAATGCTGCATTGTTATACTTTACACCTAATTGTTCTCTGGTCCTGCTTTTCTCCCAATGTACAGGATCACTCAAGACATTGCTCAGCACCTACAGGTCAAAGTGATTTGCGGATCATCATCACCAAACCAACACGTCCAGATGCTGAAAACATTCAGCAGGTCAGGCAGCATCTGTGAGAAAAGCAGTTAACATTTCAGGTTGATATCCTTTCATCAATTAAATGACAAATGAACATTTTTCAACCTGAAACTAGTTTTCTTTCTCCACGTATGCGTCCTGGGCTGTTGAGTGTTAGCAGGTGTTTCTGTTATTATTTCACAAGACATTCTCTTCGTATAAAATATATTTTCAACTCTTCATCATTTATTGAGAAAGGATATCCCGATATTGTTTATTTGCTCATATGAATAGTTTTCTTCAAAGTACTATTAACATTACTTGTCCAAAAATATATATCTTCTAATTGCAAAAAGTGATAAATAATTCTGAAATATTGTAATCCAAACTTGTACTGAAAATACAAATAAATTGAGTAAAAGTGTTTTTTGGTTTACTGCAATTACTTTACATTATAATGCTGGTATTTTATTGAAGGCTGCATACAATGGCATCACTATTTGTCGAGAGAATGGGGATAAATGGATAGGCCTATCCCATCCCCAACTCTCTGGTTGACAGTGTGGTCAACTCTCTTTTATTAAATCTTTTTATTTTGAATGATTGCAAAATAATAAATATCTATGCTTTTGTTCAATAGGCTGTGTACGGTAGTTAAAATAAAGATATAAACTGTGGACGTATATAGAAAGTTTGATTTCAATGTAAATTAAAGACATTTAAACCCAAATCTGTTACTGTACCCACGGGTTCTGTGATGGATTTGATGCCATTTTGCTTAAAAGATCACAGATTTCTGCCAGAGAATTTTGCTGTTAAGTGACTGGTAAAACTCTGTTTTTTTTAATCCAACGTTGTTTTAATTAATGTATTAGTTTTGATGAGTATATATTTTTGTTATCTTTCTATAGTTTTTTGGAATCAGAGATCATGTTGTGTGTATTTTACAAAAGCTGATCTGTCCATTGTGATTATTACTAGTGATTGTAAAATGGAGGGAATGGGTGTATAATCAATAATACAGGTAGTGCGTAGTATAGAGGTTGGGGTGAGAGAGCATTTTAATGACCTCTCCATTCTGAATATGACTTTAAATTTAGCATTTATTTTTAATGTCACTTTTATTGTAACTTTTATAGTGTGTTGTTTGCTATTGGAAGGAAGTGGGAATTTTGCCAATAAATAAATATAAACTGGAGATGATTAAGCACATTGCCATTAATGTGTATATTTAGCTCAAAGAAGCAGACAATTGTATTCTCCTGGAAACTCAGCGGGTGCAGCAGCATTTATGGAGCGAAGGAAATAGGCAACGTTTCGGGCCGTAACCCTTCTTCAGACTGATGTATTCTCCGGTTTCATAATATTTTGTTGTAATTGTGAAGATTGTATTCCATTGGTGAATTAATATGATTTTAATAAATTCAACATAAATTTAACTTCAGCCAGCCCTGTGTCATTGTGATTCAAAGAGGACATTTGGGAATCAAAATATTACAATAGAAATTCAGTATTTCATAACTCCAAAAGGAGACAGAGAACTTTGTTCAGTTTCCATTTCCATTTATTGCTGATACTGAAATGGGGCTACAGAACTAAAGCCTGTTAAATTAATCTAAAGATTAATAGAAGCAAAACATTTAGAATTCACAGGACGTTTTTATGTCCAGCAGAAACCAGCTGGAGTGGTGCACAGTAATGGACAAGTGCATTGGTGTTAATACTACACCTTGTTAAAGAATGTCTGGGCTTACCACAGGCCAACCTCAGTTATAAATATGAGATAAGGCTATTTAATGCATGTAATGGATCCTATGAAGCCCCTGTCTCCCTTTCTGTTCTGAGCTGGGCAGATCTTGCAGATCAAGCTGATAGCTTGATTGAAAATGACCCCACAGGTAAATTCTTCATATAACAGGGCTCAAAAATACAGGAGATCTCCTATAAGCTGAAAAAAATTCTATTCAGATGTCAAGCATCTAATCTAATTTGAAAGACTTTAGACGTTTGACATACTTTGCCTTTGGTGCAGTGGTAAAGAAAGCCTTTTGTTTAGCACTGTGCCCTGAGAAAATCAACACATTGCAGGAAATATTATGCTGAAAATGCAAATATATTTAAAACATATACCAATGATGGCCTGGACGCACAATTTTCAAATATGTGAAATAATGTTTTTATTTCCTGATGGAACAACGGGTTCTAAACCTTGTTAAAGAGACTTTGACAATGAAGGGTGAACTCTACTTGTGTCCCATTAAGTGTGTGGAGTGCTTGGCCTCATGGCTCACAACCCTGTGTTTTCCTAAACTGGGTTTATGGTGAGAGGGCAACTTTTTTTCAATCAGAGCATGGTGGGTATATGGAATGAGCTGCCAGAGGGGGTAGCTGAGGAAAAGTATCATAACAGCGTTTAAAAAGACAGGTACATAAATAGGAAAAGTTCAGAGGACAATGGGCCAAATGTAGTAAAATAGAACTAGCTTAAATGGGGCATCTCGGTTGGCATGGCCTAATTCTCACTGTGAGGCTCTATGACTGTGTGTGAAATTGTGGGCAGCAAGTTAGGGATGAGTGGTTTTCTGGTGGGTGAATTTCTAGAGGAAGTTTGACATTCAAAATATAAATCACAAACAATAGATTAAACATGGCAACATAAAATAATTGCAAATTATGTCTGGGGGGGGGGGGGGGGGGAGGGGACATTATATTCATGATCAGGACAGTTGGAGAAAAACTATTGGCATGAATCCCATTTTCCAGCTCCCAACCCAATAACATTACTGCCAATGCGAAGGAAGTGCTCATCTGGATACTTTTCAAAAGTGACGACGGTATCCTCAACAACCTTTCAAGCACCGAATTCCAAATTTGGCTACGGACGTGCTTGACCAGGCCGGGGCTGTGAATTTGTTTAAATGGCGTCAAACATGGTGGTGTCTGCATTATATGCAAAATGAATTTCACCATGTAATATTTTATTGCATATGTGACAATAAATGCACATTGAACCATTGAAAAGGACAGTCACGGTGGTGCAGCGGTAGAGTTGCTGCCTCATAGTCAATGTAGCACCGGAGACACGGGTTCGATACCGATTACGGGTGCTGTCTGTACAGAGATTGTACGTTCTTCTCCCCTTGACCTGTGTCTGTTTTCTCCAAGATCTTCGGTTTCCTACCATTCCAAAGACGTACAGGTTTGTAGGTAAATAGGCTTGATAAATATAAACAAAAATTGTCCAGTATAAAATTGTTCATCTTCCAGTATAGTCCCTGGTGGACTCTTTGGAAGTGATGACCACAAGGTACAAGGTAAATCTCCACCACTTTTTTATTTGCAAAGAGATATTTCTCAGAGATATTGAACAAATTTCATTAAAAAAACTAAGCGTTTCTGCTTATTCTGTATTATTCTAATACACCACCATTGAAATCTCTCCACCTCTGTTGCATTGAAAGCAATCCTAACATATTCAATCTCGTTACTAATGTTCCCCGTACCTGCCAGCATTTTCGTACAACTCTTCCGCAACCTTGCTCGTGGCGTCACATCCCTCCTATATCATGGAGACCATTATTTCAGTGTATTGTAAATGGTCCTGTTCCTGAATGTCCCTACACAAGATGGCGGTGGGAGTACTTTCACCGAAGGTCTGTAGCAGTTCAAATGAGTAGCTCAAAACTAACTTTACTTGTAAAGATCTGCAATCAGCGCTATCTAAACCTAATAATTCAACAAAATATAAATGAACATTAAATACAAACCCAATAAATTACAGTTACTAATGTTTGATAACATTTCAGTCCAGTGCTTTTGAATAGCTTGACCTAAAATAAAGGTCTCCCTTAAACGATCTTACCATGATTCAATCTTTTATTCAAAGACTGTGGGCGCGTTGTTTCTGGTACCTTTGGTTCTTCTCAGTTTTCAAGTGTTTACAAGGGACTTTCTCTGTATCATTACAGGCGGCACGGTGGCACAGCGGCAGAGCTGCTGCCTTAAGGCGCCAGGGACCCTGGTTCAACTCTGACAATGGGGGCTGTCTGTACAGAGTTTGTACGTTCCCTGTGATCGCGTGGGTTTTCCCCGGGTACTCCGGTTTCCTCACACACTTCAAATACATACAGATTGGTAGTTTGTTAAAGAAGGAACTGCAGATGCTGGAAAATCGAGGGTTACACAAAAAGCTGGAGAAACTCAGCGGGTGCAGCAGCATCTAAGGAGCGAAGGAGATAGGCGACGTTTCGGGTCGAGACCCTTCATTGTAATTGGCTTTGGTTGTAAATTGTCCCTAATGCATAGGATAGTGTTAGTGTGTAGGGGTCACCGGTCGACATGTCTTAAGTGGGTCGAAGGGCCTGTTACCGAGCTGTTACTCTAAACTAAACTAAACTAATTACAAACTTAATTCATCATGCCTTTTACTTTTAAGTTGTTATTATATTCCAGGAGAAACAGGGGCCCTTGTGTTCAGTCAGTGGCACCTCAGCACAAACGTTGCCTCAGTTAACGACACAAACTCCCAATTATTCTATTCCATCATTTGGATCCTACTTTTTAATCCAAAGCTTCATATTAAATTTATATTAAATTGAACTCTTTCACTGGCTGTACACATCCGCTTCATTGTTACCCCTTGTGAAATTACTGGGAAGGTCAGTCCCAATTTGGAAACTCCATGTGAAGAATTGATGTCAATGTACAGTTTCTTCCCAGCTGTTTTCAGGCAACTGAACCATCCTTTCAACTAGAGATGCCATTTAAGTTGGGCCTCTTTGGGTACTTGATGCATGGTCCAGTAGTTCTCAAAGTTTATCCTAACTACTACACGTCCAATATGAGTGGTCATGACCCAGAGATTCCCAGAGTTAGAGTTAATGTTGCATTTATCAAAGGAAGTTTTTCCTAGGATTCTCTTGGGATGAAGGGTAACTAATTTCAGAATGGCAGGCAGTGACTCCAGTTTGATGTGTTCTGAGGTGGCACAAGAAGCTGACATGGGCTCATCGATTCCTTCCAGTCCATTTTCATGGTGTGTTACAATCGAAAGGCAGTAAGTATAGACGGCATTCAATCACACATGAACAACTTCAAAGAACTTACAGCAGAGCTGTTGTGTCAAGCAGAGACTGCTGTACCCTATTTCACTCAAACACGATTCAACCCTGAGTCTCTACACATTCCCTCTCCCCTGACATCATTCTGAAGAATGGTCTTGACCCGAAACGTCACCCATTCATTCTCTTCTGAGATGCTGCCTGTCCCGCTGAGTTACGCCAGCAGTTTGTGTCTCCCTTCAATTTTCAGTTCTTTCCCACACATAAGTATTGTCAAGGGTTAGGTTTATTGTATTTTGTACCGAGGTACGGTGAATAACTGCTTTTTGCAATATAGGGGAAGATAAAGAGTGCAAAACTTTGTTCTCAGGATTGTAGTGCATCAGCTCCATGAACAGAGTTTAATGTCCACTATTAAGTAAATGTGAATTGGACCGTGCCCCAGCGTATCGAAGGACCGTTCAGAAGCCTGGTAACGGAGGGGAAGAAGAAGAGGAAAAAGTGTACCTGCCACTCTGGTCATTCCCTTTTCCATCTTCCACCTTCTGGGAGATGATAGAGGAGCTTGAAAGCTTGGGTAACAGCAGCAGGCAGATACGGTGTAGTTACCTATATCTTTTTTGCCTTGTTCTTCGTGTGGTTAACGTGACTGCAGACTGCAGGGCCGGCGGTGTGGAGCTCCTCTCCAGGGATCCCTGGTGAGGGACCCCGCTCCTGATGGTAAGTAAGTCCCCGCCGCACCCACGGTAGAAGTAGGCCGCGGGCCGGCATTCAGAGCTCTTCTTCCCCCGGGTTCCCATGAGGGATCCCTAGTTCTGCAGACCGTGGCTTCAGGCTGCATTGCCTGATTCTAGATAATATCGTCTGAGCAGAATGAAGGGAAGACTGAGACTAGAGGAGTTGGAGAAGGTTTAGGTGCCAAGTGGAGTTGTTAGATTAGAGCCATCAGTCCAAGTGAATTTGAGCTGTTTACTGATCTATCTCCGATACTCTCTTCCCTTTCTTGATCTCTCTGTCTCCATCACAGGGATAGTCTATGGACTGAGGTATACCCCAAACCCACTGACTACAACAGCTACCTTGACTACCTCAACTCCCCCGTCCCCCTAAATGGTATTAAAACAGTATTCCTCTAGTTCCCACCTCTCAACCCATCAGTCTCTGCCTCAAACACATTATTCTCCAATATATCCACTCGTTCAATGTGACCTGTGACATTTTTCTGTTTCCATCACATTCCGCTTTCTGTAGCTACTGTTCCTCCTTAACTCCTTGTTTCACTCATCCCTTCCTACCCAAACCACTCTTCCCCTTTAAACACAGGAGATGTAATGCGTGTCCTGACACTTCCTCTCTCAATTCCACCCAGAGACCATAGCAGCCCTTCCAGGAGAGACAGAGGTCCACGCACCCCTCTTCAAACTTCATCTACTGCATTTGGTGCTTTTGATGCACCCTCCATTACATCGGAGAGACCAAGCGCAGACGAGGCACTCGTTACGAGCTGACCAATTGCTCACTGTCCACCAAGCCCTGCTGGATCTCTCGAATGCTAACCATTTGAACTCCCCTGTCCATTCCCATGCCGACCTTTCTGCCTAGGGCCTAGGTTACTAGGACCTCCTCCATTGCCTGAGTGAAACCACACCGAAATTGATAAACAGCACTTAATTTCCAGCCTAGGTAGGCTAAAACCCCGTGGCATGATCATTGAATTCTTCAATGTCAAGTAATACCCTCATCCCTTCTCTCTTTCCTCCCACACATATTCCTCCCACCATCTTCCACTGCAAATTTCCTTTTTATCCCCACTCTTTCCCCTCCCCACTGTCCCCTTCCACCCGTCTCTCTCTCTGCAGGTTTACATTTCCCTACCTCCTCATAGAATCATAGAGTCGCACAGCACTGAAACAGGCCGTTGACCCAACTCCTCTTCTTTCCTCACCTGATACCTTATTTTATCTCCTTTACATCTCCCGCTTTTGTCACCTACTCAACCCATCTGCCAATCACTCCCCCCCTCACCTGTATCTAGCTACCAAGTTCACAAGTGATTGGAGTAAAATTAGGCCATTCGGCCCATCGAGTCCACGCCGCAACTCATTCATGGCTGACGTCTGCCTCCTAATCCCATTTTTCTGCCTTCTCACCATAACCCTTGACAACCTTTGTACTTGTCATACTTTACCCCACCCCCACCTCCGTTTCCTGTGACCCCACACTCCATCCATTTGAAGGTCCAGGCCAGAAATGTCATTTAATTATTCCCTGCACAGATGCTCCCTGACCCATGAGTTCCTCCAGCACCTTGTATTTGCTCAAGATTCCAGCTTCTCCAGTTTCTCGTTTCTTCAGTGAATGGCCCTTTGTGCGCACAATATGTGTTTGTTTGTGCATGTGTTATGTTCTGTGTAGCAGACACAAATATAGACCTAAGAAAACAAATTGTAAATGTAGGCTACACAACTGCACTTAATTTTTATTAGCCTGCTTTCAGCAATCAAACTCAGACAATTAACACAGCTATCTATCTATCTATCTATCTATCTATCTATCTATCTATCTATCTA